>JANFAE010000527.1:0-55000 GCA_024613145.1 Pisolithus marmoratus | reverse complement strand
GCTGGCACAAGCTGGCCTTGCTGATGAGGGGATGGAATCTAACAAGGGTACTGTTGGGGGGCTATTGGGTGACAACATGCAGTGCATGCACCTAGGTGCCAGCCAGTCGGTTGACCCCAGCAGCTACCTTTGGGATGTCATGGAATTTCCCCCCATGGAAGGCTTGGGTAGTGGGAATGTGGCTGAACCCTATTGGCTTGCGCCAGCTTGCCTAGCCAATCATAGCATGGAATGAGGGTACTGTTGGGGCTGCTGGGGACAACATGCAATGCACACACCTAGGTGCCAGCTAGTCAGTTGACCCAAGGCAAGCCACCTTTGTGACATTGTGGTTTGCTGTGGAAGGCTTTGGTAGTTGGAAGTAGCTAAACCTTATGGGCCTTGGCACTAGCTGCATGGGCAACCATAGCATCCAACAAGGGTACTGTCGGGGCCACTGGGGACAACATGCAATGCATGCACCTAGGTGCCAGCTAGTCAGTTCACCCCCAAGTGAGCCACCTTCATGACATTGTTGAATGCCATGGAAGGCTCAGTCGTCAAAGGTAGCTTAAGCCTGTCTGCTCTTCTGAGGAAGGCTTGCAGTAGCTGCTCTGCCAACCACATCATCCACTGAGGGTACTGTCAGGGCTGCTGGGGACAACATACAAAGCATGCAACCTAGGTGCAAGCTAGTCAGTTGACCCAAGGCAAGCTACCTTTGTGACATTGGGGGATCACCTGTGGAAGGCTTGGTAGCTGAAGTTGGCCGTGCCTCGTCAACCCTTCTGTGCTTGGTGTTCGGACAACATGCAAAGCATGCACTTGGTGCCAGCTAGTCATTTGACCTCTTGGGCTGCCATCAGTTGCTGCTGGCTAATTGCAAGTGGACTCTTTGGGTTCACTGATGAGTTGCTGGCTAGATGTCATCCCTTCGGGGTATGTTGATGGTTAGACCAGACCCAAGGATCTTGGGCTCTGTTGGTGAATGGGGGCAAAGTCCATGTCAGTTGACTACCAAAAATGTGGGGGGGGGCTGCAGGTGGTGCCAAGGCAGCTTGAAAGCTATGAGGCTCACCATGCACAGGAGGCATCCTCGGATGCATCTTCTCTTGCAAGCAGGTTCAAGGTCTGAGCATTCTAATCCCCCTCAATCGACTCTAGATGGGTCCTGTCCTAATGGGCAGTGCAACGTACCAGAAAAGCAGTGGGTGAGTTGTCTATGCTCCAAGACCGCATTTGTGTGGGAGAGCAACAGCAATTGCTCACTTTGAAAGGTGTTGTGGGGATTGGGTGGTTTTTTCTCCCATCGAATGTGGATTCCTAAATCCATGGTTTGGTCAGGTTGAGTGATTCCATCCTTCAGTGCACTTCATGGCTTGCAGTACACCTGTGAAACTTGATTCAGATTACTCTTGGACTGTTGTCCAGTATGTCTCTGTTGCCCCCTAGGTAGTCGGGTCTTGGTAGCGAGAGTTGGCAGATCTTTCAGCTCTGCAAGTGAAAAAGGGGGGGGGGTTGCTGCTTGTGGGGCCATTGTCTGTAGCCCAAGCATCTTCTGGTTTGAGACCAAATGTGCCATGTTGTCAAGTATGTCTCTGGGTTTAGTTGACTTGCCCCTTCCTGGACTGAGCCAAGGATGTGCTGCAGTCACCACCTGGCTTGGCGAGGGAAGGAGCCTTGGATGCAAGTTTGATTTGTTGGAGTCGACTGCTTAGGGTTGTCTTGCAAGTTGGGCAAGGAGGGTGTGGGTAGATGGCTGTTGGCCAGATCTGAAGCTATGAAAGACTTGAGGATCTGCTGTGACCGAGATGTGATGTCTTTGTGATGTGCAGTCTGGTAGCTTTGCAGTCTTCACACAAGGATGCCATCTCTGTCCTGTGGGTGGATGGGTGGGAAGCTTTCCTGAGATGTGTGAGATTGGGGGAACAAGGTAGAGGGCATGGTAGGACTTCTCAGTAGGACTGTTTGGGCAGACGAGCTTGGATGTGTGCCCCTTGAGGACCTGCCATGCCTCTGATCGATATATGGTGTATGAAACTCTGACCTCTGAAGGACAGCTCTGCTCTGCCTGCTAGGAGGTTTTTTGGGCCAGGTGCCTGAATGTGGAATGGTAGTTACCTGGTTGATCCTGCCAGTAGTCATATGCTTGTCTCAAAGATTAAGCCATGCATGTCTAAGTATAAACAAGTTTGTACTGTGAAACTGTGAATGGTTCATTAAATCAGTTATAGTTTATTTGATGATGACTTGCACTGGGGGCATTATCTAATGGTTTAATCCAAACATAGTAAAACCATTGAATTAAGCAGATACTATTTTCATGACATGTTCCTGAATAGAACATTGGTCCTCAATGGATAACATGATCTGATCTGATGTTTTAGGTCAGAACATATGATAGTGTCATGCATAATGCTGTTCATAGGAACATGTAAAGTGTTTATCTTCATGGTTAGAGGGAAAATCATTGTGCTGATATTTTCACTATTTTATCAAGTGTTCTAACCATGGTTTCAAGCAAAACATTTTAAAAGTTTCTGCCTTCAGAACATATGGTGTTACCCAAGTCAAAACATCATGCAGAACATTGTATGAACATTGTATATATTCCACCCTCAAATCATTGGTCAAATCAAACATCAACTCTGCCATTGGTGGAATGGCTGATTGGTCCAATTGGAGAATGGTCTATTGTCAAGATGTCCAATGGACAAATGGTCTAATTGCTACATTGAAATAAATGGTACAAATAACTGCATATGGCCTCTGATTGGACAGTGTTCCAGAGTTGAATGGCATCAGAGTTATGCTTGTGTCAGAGTCATGCTTATGTTGGAGTCGTGCTTGTGTCAGAGTTGTGCTTATGTCGGAGTTGTGCTTGTGTCGGAGTTGCACTTATGTTGGAGTCATGCTTATGTCGGAGTTGTGCTTATGTCGGAGTCATGCTTATGTCAGAGTCATGTCTTGTGTCGGAGTTGTCTGTGCATCGGCTAACTCTTGTCCCTATGTCAAACTCTTGTCCCTATGTCAGAGCAGTCCTATATCAGGGTTTGTCCTTTGGCCAGTAGGTACTCAGCAGGAACAAAGCATCAACACAACTAGCATGACTTTACTGGGAAAACTCAGACAATAGTTGACAACTGCTAACTGCTAAGTAATTGTTAGCTCTTGACGAATACACGAGTCAAGCCACCACACCACAGGTTGATGGTAAGCATGTGTGCCTCACATTCGAGGGTGACGACATGGCAATGTCGTAGGTACTGGCACTGCAGCCACTGAAATGCCCAGAAAAGGTCAGAGTGCCATAGTTGTTGCATGGTGAGACGAGCACCAGTAGATGAGACAACTGCCACTTTCGATGACAATGTCAACACCTGTACCACCATGATATGAGTGTTAGAGATAGGGGCTTGCATGTTTCTCATGCATGCCTGAGACCATGCATGGGTGAGAGGGAACCATGTCCGCTTTGGAGCCAACCACTACTCAGAGGGACTCCTAGTGCATGTCATGTTGCAGTCTGACATGCTGACGTCGGGAGCACCAGAAGCGAGGTCATTGCTGCAGTCTGTAACACTCCTCAGATGATATACCACGGAGGAAGATAACCTGCTACGCACAACATTCCTGTGCATACTCCACACCAGCATAGATGCACGAGCTGGCATCCGAAGAACACGAACTCAACTCGACTGTCATATTCAGTCATGTCTGTATAGGAAGCGGTGCTGAGCGTGCGAGTGCCAGTAATGTCGCCCGATCAAAGGCAGTTAGACACCCCTTGCTTGAATGGGAGGGCCTCTGCTCACGTCCTACAGCCATGTGACATCCAACCACCCAATGAGGAGCAGTAGAGGAATGATCCTTCGTACTTTATTCTTGCTTAAATGTATATATATCTGCATTGCCCTGCATGTGGAAATTGCATGAGTTGTTGGCCTCGGAGTGCTAGACTACCTCATGTCTGTACTTAACACGAAGGTGTGATCAGGTATGGCAATCCATGACATTTGGATGACCAGATTGGTGACATTGAATCTGGAATGTTGAGAGGAGTGCATGTCGCGAAGCAACAATTCGAGCGTACCCTGGTTCCACAACCATGTTGAGTCCATTCTGACCCACATACACCATGAGTTCATCTTCAAGATCCAAAGTCGTGACATCCCTGAAAGCAACTCGGGCCATCTGCCAGGACACTTCCATTCTCCCAGATAATGCAAAATGCCCTCAAGGAAGCCACACTCCCAAGCTTCACTTTTGTACTCTGCAGAAATCAATAACCCACCTGACTAAATCACTTGATGATCTCACGTACTAAACCTCTTCAAGAGAATTGTCAAAACATTCCTCACTGATGGTGGTAGGAGGTCACCCCAAGAGAAATTGACCATGCACCAGAACGAGTAAACAAATAAGAGAAGGCAATAAATGGGATATCTAGCCTGGCATCAGAAACTCCCAGATATAAACGATTGACCAACTGACAAGTATGAACTCTTGCTTGATGATCCCTGACACATGAAGTCAATAAGCTCAAGCATAAATGTGATTCAAATTCAAATCCTACTTACCACATGGTACGGTCACTACACTGCGCCATGACTCAGTAGCCATGGTGTATGCTATCGCACCCAGAATAAACTGGTTTCGAAAGTCAGAAAACGCTTGATGCTGTCACGAAATGATCTTCACCAAGCGAGAACAGATTCTTCTTGGGTGCAGTATCAATGTGGCCATCCACATATTCATCAGTAGTACCACTCAAATAGGAAGACTCTCGACCACTGTTGGCAGATGTCCGGAGATGTAATATTTGTAGACCCACTGAAGAACTGGATGAACACACATGCAGCAGGCAGATGCTACCATGCACCTAAATCATCGTCCACCAAGATCCCTCTTTATCTGTTAGCCTCGTCTCTTCCAATGGTGAGATTGAAGCATTGAAGTGAATCCAATTGAGCTTGTACAATGTGAAGAACATCTAGCTGACATTTTCCATGACCTCTGGCTCGGAACGCTTTTGCAGATTTCCTGACTTTTACAGGAGCAGCACATCGTTGCAATGACTGTAATAATGTGAGTCAACACTCGTTGATAATTGAGCTGCTTAGGACCTTCCCCCATGGATCGGAACATCAGGTGCTCCACATCGACTTTCGGGTCGTGGTACAGAACAATACCGGGAGGAGGGTAATGCTGTCGCCGATGATGTTTCCAAAACAGATAACGAAGATAAACTTCCACCTATTGCCGTAGTTTGCAGCTGCAAGAGGATCGATGGTGCGCCAAAGGGTGTCCTCGCTGTCGATGCAGCATGGGATTCGGTAGAGCATGAATTCATCTTGCAGTTCTAGTTGGCTTTTTGGATAATAGCCCAGGTTAAGTTGCACTTATGTCAGGGTTGAATGTCGGAGTTGCACTTGCATCGGAGTTGTGTGTGTGTCGGTGTTTCATACTGTCTAGGAGAAAGTGACTACAAAGAAATGACAGGAAGAAGTGACTATTCATGAGTATATTCTGAATGAATATGTAGGCATCAGTGAGCCATGAGTAGCTGTAGAGAATAGCTGCAGGTTGTAAAGGTAATAAAAAGAAAGTCACGGATAAATCATGTAATATTTCGTGGCATACATAGAGGCGACCATGATAGTATGGAGTAATGAGGAAAGGAAATACCATATGGTGCGAGTGGCATTGACAGAGTCCATTTTCGGCTGTGGAGGCCCAGTAGGTCTTGGTGGAGTCCGATGTCTGCTTCATCACCAATTGCAAGATTCGGAGACACGAGGTTTGGGTGAAGTGGGCAGTACGTAGTCTTCATCAGCCCCATTGCATGAGCAGGTTGTACACGAACGTCTGTTCGAACCTAGGGTCTAGATGTTATTCGGAATCGATACAACAGCTCAAAGAACGCCCCGCATGACTCACTGTGCATTCATAAACACTACTGTCATAGACTGGGGACTGCACCCCAGCAGGTTGGGTGACAATACGAGTGCCATATTTGTTGCTGTCATCTTGAGTCTCACTAAAGCCTTCTCTTCTAGGAAGAGCTGCAGGAAGCTCATGACGAACAGCACCACCCTTCTGTTGATAGTCAGGAGCTTTCGCATGATAGTGACACAAGCAGGTGAATCAGGTCCTGCATTGATGCAGTTGTTGTAGAGCTCCTCGGGGATGAGGGGTCGCATAGTTCGCGAAGCCATAGCTTCAACAATGAGGCGAGCATGTGAGGATCATCGACATTCTCGAGGGTGTAGTAACCCCTATCAATTCTGAGCTTGAGCTGGGAAACGAGGTCACTGTCTCCGGGAACATGAAAAATTCCTTCACATTTCATGCCACCAGGCACAAGAATTCCATCAGCAAGGAAAGGAAGTATAACGGGAATCTTCTCATTAGGGTAATTCCGTTCTTGCAAATGCAGGGTCACATCTAAAGATTTGCCGAATGTAGACGGGTTGAAGGCTGCATCAGCAGCAGTTTCGATTTCTGCAAAGAGGGTGGTTTTCCACATGGGCCTCTCTTCAAGATGACTGCTAATCATCCAAAGCAATACTTGGTGATCACGTCGCCATGACCTTCCAAATGTGAAGTGTGTTGGTGTATAAAAGAGTGGAGGTACATCTCAAAATTCCTGGATGGTGGGAAAGCAGTTAAAAGGACACAAAGCATCTGCCACCCCTTGAAAACACTCTCGGCCAGTCAACTGTTTCATCAGTTGGCAGTATATCTCGTCCCACAGTTCCCCATGTGCAAGGCCTTCACCAATCGACCATCTTTCCTCTTCAAGAAGACTAAGTGAAGTGCACGAAAGAAGAGAGGTGGTTGAGCCATTGTGCAAAGGAATCCCAGTAGGATGGTCATGCTTGCAGCCACCCATGACGTGCCAGATAACCATGAAAAATTTGACCACATCCTGCTTCAATGTTCGGTTAAGAGTAAGGAGTGGGGAACTCAGTGGTCCCTTTTGCCATGCCATCATCTGTGCAACAGGAACTTTACGGTGGAAAATAAATCCAGTGCAGTGTTGAGAAGTATCGTTTTGCATACTGACTCCATGAATAGTTGGATATCCGATGCGAGATCATGAGGGAGACCTGGGTATGTTTTGACAGTGTGCGCCAGTGGTCACATATGCCATGAGGCTCCACAACATATGCTGTATGGTCACTCGGGCATCGCCAGTGACTATCCTTGTGCTCAGGTAATCGCCTCTCATGTTCATGTGGTTCCACCGCTGCGAGTAGGTCCTCTGCCACAGTGGGGCATCTAGTCTATGGACCAGAACGAGTAAATTGGCCAGAAAAAGCGATAAACAGGATAGCCAACTAGGCATCAGAGGCTCCCAGACTGATCGTAGAGTGCACATAGTAAAAACGTAGATAAACCACTAACCAGCCGATGAGCATGAACCCTCGCTTGATGATCCCTAGCACATCAAGTCAGCAGGGTGAGGTGTAATGCAATTTCATCCTTACTTGCAAACCATATGTTATTGCCAACATAAAAATAGAAATGATGGAGGCAACAGCTTGCCCAGTTGCTCGAGAAGCAATGTCGTCAAGAAATGATCTTTGACAAGAACAAATAGTTCTCGTACACAGTATCGACATGGCCGCCTACACATTCATCAACAGCACCATTCGAAACAGTGATAAGTCTCCCCTCGTCAACAGCCTGGGTCCAGTGCAGCAAGAAATGCCCTGATAAACAAGAAACAAAACCAAAAAGACTCTCCAAGGTTTCTGGCAGATAGTAGGGGGGTGTGATATCCGCAGACTTACTGAAGAGCTGGTTGAGTGCACATGCAGTTGGTGGGTGCTGCCTCACACCTAAACCGTCACCCCCCCAAAATTCATCATCATTTATCAGTTTTGTCTCTCAGGAAATACCAGATGATAATACTGGAATCATACCAATTCAGTGATTTTGGCCTTATTGCTAAAATAGACATTAACCCCTTATGCAGTAACCGAAAATAACAGAGCTGCACAGTATCGGCTGCAGCACGTCAGTTGCAGTGACTACGATAACGTGAGAATCAAAAATGCACTCACTGCTGAAGACCAAGATATAACCTTGCATTTGGTGCCACATCACCTTCCCTGGTCGAGGTAAGATTAAGCTGCAGACAAATGTCAAAGACAAGAGATCGGATCCTGTAGTGCACCCTCACATTTGAAGCAGCACGTATACACATCAATTTCCGGAGACACCAATACTGATTTTCCCTGCTACCCTTCTGTCGCCCTCATCATTCCTTGCTTGCAGTCTACAGTAACCACCAAGAACCGCATGCAAGAGGCAGAATGTACTGTACACCCAGTACTGTGCCAATCATGTAGGTCTCCACATGGAGACAGCATGGTTTTCCTACTTTTTTGTTGGGATTTGTAATTGTTCGTGTCTTCACTACATGGTCAGGGATCGCCAACTTATTTCTTCCACATATACAGTCCCACCAGGAATGAAGCTTCCTTGCGAACAGCAAAATCACAACTGGATGAAGAACTGCAAGTCATAAGCAATCACGTGCGTGATGCTAACATGCCTTCGTGTTGCACATGCAGGGGTGTCATACTAATTGGTTTACCCTGCTATGCAGATTGCAGGTCTATGCACCACCACACTGAACGAGTTTCCATATATATGCTCTACTATCTACCGAGTCACTACCAACTTCAGCCAAATAGCAAACAAGGGTGCCACCACCTCCAGAAGCAAGTAGTCGATGGAGGACGAATCTGGCTAGAGGTTACTGATTGGTACAACAGCCAGAAAAGGTGTGCACGCCTTTATGAACAGCACGAGCTGGTCAATATCTGACATGGAAGACTTCCTCGTAATGGATTCACGAACATGCCAGTGCTGGAGATGCATCACCTTGGACTTGGATGATGATATTGCTGATGGACATATGATATGTCTTGTATGACTACAAGCACTACTGTGCCAGCATGGGTACTATAAGGACAGAGGCCGATGGCCCTGGTATATCTTGACCTCCAATTTTTCGGGTGTCCTAGTCCTGATCCCGGCACCGTTCAGCCATCTTAGATGCGCCGGATTCTGTCAGGATCTACTAGGTCTTGCTAGGTTTGGGCGGTTTTGTTGATGCCAGAGTCCTAGCTGCACTGCTCAGACCAAGGGTCTACAAGGTCTTGTCGGTCTTGTTGGTGTCACGAGAGCAGGGTGATGATGGAGGACATGTTGTAGAGGTGGAAGAGACTAGGATGAGAGCATGGTGACGAGAGGGACCATCTTCAGTTAGCATAAGGAGGTGGAGGCAGTCAGCATGCAGGAAAACAATTGCAATAATGACATTATGAGCAGTCATGTGCCATCGATGCATGTCGAGTGCTTGAGACACAGCTAGCTAAGCTCCAAACTGTCGGCATGCCCATCGACAAATTAAACAGTTGCTCACCTATGTCGCCTGCACTGTTCAAGAACCATATACAAATACAATCCATTTCAAGGAGATATATATACCTCATCTCTGTGGAAGGACCAAAACATGTAAGTCGAGCACAAGGGAACACGCACCAAGCACAGGATGATACCAAACACCCACCTTGAGAAGTTTTATTACACCTCTCCAGTGTGTGCATCTCCCCCATGCCTTACCTCTCGGTGCTTTCCATACCCTCATCTAAATGCCAGTGGAGCCACTTAAAACCAATTTCGACATGTGCAGAATGTGGGGAGAGCATATCGGGAATGATGACAGGGTCACCAGGTTCATGCAGAACCAGACGAGGAAAGCAGTGAAAGGGAAAACACCAAGAGTCTTGGCATGAGTCACAACAGATGTCATTACATATCACACTAATGACTACAGCAGCATGTCTTCTGGTATTTTGCCATCCTCTTCATTATGATTGTTATCCAATGTTTCCGAATCAAAAGCACCATCAAAATGAATATTCTAGGAACTGGAGTTAGGCGCCACAACCGTAAAAAGCACACTGGTCTGAAATTAAATACCTTAAAGATTGGCAACACATGAGCCACCCCCACTGGTAACTGATCACTGAAACAATTGAAACGGGTTTTTGCGAACTGTGTGATAATATCGTCCATGGCAACCACTTCGGGAGGATGGAATTTATCATAATATAGCCCTCCTACTGCCACAAATCCAAACCTGCGATACGGATCATGTTGGTAGTGATCAGGTTTCAGCAGCACATAGCATTCGATGATGGCGAAAGGACACCTATCGTTACTGCTGCAGTCCAGCAGCCTTCTGTCACAGAAGAGAGCTAGGATGTGGGCTGGTTCACATCCATCATTACGAGAGTGGTCCCTGCTGCTCCGTATGATGATGTTAGTGTCACCGGGAGAGCGTAAACTCGCTTGGTAACACATGCCCTCCCACTGCACCTTTGTGCAGAAAATGACATCTAGGTAACAGTCGGGTTAATGTGATCGTGCTGAGAGGGAGAGGGAGAGGAATATGTCTCACCCACTGTATTCTGCATTTGAATATGATGCATAGCAAGAAATGCGTGATCTTTGTCTTGCCCTGCTTGCTGGCCCTTTGCTAAGGGATGCCGTGTGTAGACGCAAGTCTTTGACGACAAACCAAATGACAGGATATCGTTAAGGCATGTCCCCCAAATGTCAGAGTAAAATGCCTTCAGGAATGCAGGAAGTAAGTTCCAAAACACTTGCACTCTGCCGCTGAACATATAAGCAGTGAGGTTTGCAGCTCTGCATGCATCATTCATGAATGTGAGCTCTAATTCACCTAGGACAGCATACATGAGTGCCATCATCAGCTGCTAAATTTATACATACCAAACTTGTTGTTAGTTTTTATGTTCTGAAGCATGTAGTTATAGCACTCAAAAGCCCATGTCCTCCAACTGTGCAAAGGACCAAATGCCAAGAGCAGATCGCCAATGTGAAGTGTTAGGTGGTGAGTTGGTTGGACTTTGGCCTCCTTGTATAAGCATACTAGCCCACAGAGGTATTCCAGCATGTGGAATGTATACTCATCAGCAGCGGACTTCGAAGTGGTGTGCATGTTTGCCCAGTGGATTGTGGTGACGAGGTGAATGTAATTCACTAGCATTTCACCTTTCTGGCCTGTATTGGACCCCCAAAGCTGGATGAGTGTGACGACGAGATGAATGGTTCCTACTGAGCGCCACTGGTCAGCACTGAGGGAGTGGTTCACTAAACCAAAATTTTCTGGGGCCAGAGAGACAAAGGATGGGAGAATCAGCTTCCATTGATCCTCCCAAATCTCTGGTAAAATCTGGTCCCCCAGAACAACAGATTTGCATGCATGTCACCTTGACTTATTTGGGGCTGAGTCTGCGGGGCCTGGAGGAGGTTTCTTGGGATGGGGAATTGACTCAATGTTTGCAGTATGCTAAGGATACGGTAAGCCCAGCCCAACTCCCCACAGTGACTGTGCACTCACCCAATCATCCAAGGCAGTCAACAATGTAGACTTACTAGGTAGTTTTCCTGGCTTATGGCAATCGATGTGTATCTGAAGCTCTTTACACAATGCAAATAGAGTTGCTGACCGAATATTATTTCCTAAGGCATGGGTTGACTTTGCAGATTGTAGTTGCTTCCTGGCATACTCGAGCTCTTCAGTGCTAGGTGAACCATTCCTGTTGCGGCGCTCTCCCTTCCTCACAATGTGCATGACAACTGGATCATCAGGACCCGTGGATGCAGGTAGGTCAGCCAAAGAAGCTGCATTGGTACTACTGCTACAGTCAGTTAGGAATGACACATTTCTAGAAACAGCAGCCTAAGACGAGTCAATATATAATTTGGCAGAACTAGTCGAAGCCTACCGTATCTGCTGGGATATCTGATGACTCGGACAATTCACTTTCTTCCCTCAAATCCTTGAGAGTATTGAGAGTAAGGTCTACTTTGCACTTTGCAGTCCTTGAATCTCGATACTAAGATAGTAAGTAACAGAAAACTGAGAACAAGGATGGTCAAATACCCAAGCCAGAAGCACACGCGATAGCATTATAGGAGTCCCAACCCACCTTAAATCAAATAGCTCACATAGATGCCAAAGAATTTGCTGCCCCAACGAGATCAGTTCCTGTTCAGCAACACTGCTTGATGATGATTCTCCAGCTACCTGTAGGCACACTAAAGCATCTATCAAAGCATCGTTCGATGGGTGGTCGGGGGGCTGAAAACCAGGGCTATAGTATCCATCACCGCTGGGGGCATCAGGACTGATGCCCCAGATTTGCCGAATATGTTCTGGGATAATGCAGAGAAAGAAGGTGTGCATACTGTCAACGACAGTGAATAGTACGGGGTCCCAGTAAGGCAGACGAAGAAGTTCACTGAAGCGAACCCCATATTTCTTAGTAATCTCTTGCCTCTTGGCGATTGTCTGGCACTGCAAGCATTTCACAATTTTTCATCCCAAAATATGCTGAAAATTTTGAAAAAAGAGATACTCTTTTATTTCAGCTGTTTTCAAAGAAAAAAGGTGAATATAATGTAATGTTTTCTTTGTCTTTTCTGCCAAAAACATGAATTAATGTAATGCCCATTAGGTTCTTCACTAATGGGTATTAGCATCAATCAATGTTTTTTAGTAAATCATGCAAAGAAAACAAAGTGTTATTATTGCCTTTTCTCTTTGAAAACATGTGTCAAAAAAGAGTATCTCTTTCTTCAATTTTTTCAGTATGTTTTCTCAAGAAAAATTGTGAAATGCTTGCAGTGTGGGCATCCTTCCAGGAATTGGCATGGCGGTGGTGATCATTACCAGTCCTGAGAGGCCATGTCTCTGAATCAAAGTTTTCAATCTCATCTGCAGGGAGATAACAAAGAGAGCAAAAAAGCATTGCACTATGAGCCACAAATCCACCTGTCTGATGTGCAGCAAGGATGTCAGACATGAGAGGGACAAGTGCTGCCTGGACATGGCAACCAGACGGATGATGCTCAGTCTGGGACAGATAAATTCCGGGATTCCAAAATTCTGGGAGGTCATCCACAAGAGGTCGAAGGAGGTGGTTAATTTCATCTTCCGACAGTTTATGAGGACCAGGAATGACTCCAGTAAGATACATGTTCTCACGCTTGAAGCGTTCCTCGATGGGTAGTGATAAACATGCCATGTAAATGGCTGTCACGGAAGCAGGACCACCCCCAGCCTTCTTGCTGAAAGCGTTGAATCCATCCACACTGAGAGAAAAAATAAGTCGGAGGGCTCCTTTTGTCAGGGTCATAAATGGCCGTCCATCTGGTCCGGTGAGAGACTGCAAGACTCGAGCTTCGTGAATGTCCCTAATTTCATGGTGAAGGGAAGAACAACTATAACTATTGGTTTCTTCTATCAGTTGTTCAATATTTGGTCTTGAGAGTAAGTGGGCAACCCAGTCTCTCATCCCTTGGTGAAGATAAATCTGTATGGGCCATCGGAATGCCCGCCCTCTGATATCTTTTGTTCTAAACAGGGCCAAATCACAAGGTGGCTCGCTTTGGGCCTTGCGATTAATGCACACATCAGGCACATCAGTACAGTCCGGGTATAATGCGAAGCAGGAAGGGCAACAGACATATGAGCAAAGGCATGGGTCAAGATTGAAGTAACGCAAGAGTGTCTGGTAATCTCTGGGGAAGGTGTTAAGATCCAGTGCTTGGTCAGAGGTGGCACAGCTCTGGCAGGTCCAGGAAATAATGTACTTGAGTGTGACAAGGACGAATGTGGTCTGCTTGCGGGAAATACCACAAAGAAGCGAGAGCACCAAGACCAGGAACATTGCTGCCACTACTGCAGGGTGCATGCACTCCCCAATAGGTTTGAAGTATGGCTCTGCAACAAATGACAGGCAAGGAAATGGATGAGTTAAAGCGGTAGCTCCCCTCGAACGAACCTCACTGGTATTCATGACATTATTTCGAGATATGGACAGACATCTTCCACTCCTAACCAACTGAACTTGACAGTTCCATTCAGTCATCTTTACAAGGTTTATTCTCTGAAGTTCTTTGCCAACACAACCAATGAGTTCCTGATGATGTTCCTGTAGTGCGTCAGGGACCAGCATCTCACGAAGAGTGATGAAAGACATATGGAATTGTTTCTCGTGGAGCAGGATGGCCTGATTGATTGCAGGGTGCAGAGCCAAGCAAAGTGGTCCTGCATTGGATTCAGTGGGAATGGTAGATTGGTCAATGTCGTACTCAAGAGACTCCTCATGAGGAGATACCGAAAAGCACAAGGGTCCACTAGCAGCAAACAACAAAATGTGGCTGTTGATCAATTTCGCAATATGGTTGATATCATGGGTAGCAGCCTCCAAAGTGGCAGTTTCTTGAGAAAGATCTTCAGACGTCCCCATGTCAGTTTTGCAGACTTCCTTTTCATTGAAGAGTATAGGCGGCAACTCAAGGATACCTGCAGAGCGATGACTCATCCTATCAGAACACAAGAGTACCCTGCCATGCAAAATGTCATACCTGGACCTCCATTGTGAGACTGTTCCTGATCTTGTTCTAATTGTGAGGCAAATATATCACCCCCACATGCGGATGAGCAGTCACAATCCAGCCTCCGATGGCGAAAATAGAGGGCTCTAGACACCAACTTCCCTGGGAGACTTCGCCCATGCACCTCGGACCATGTCTGCTGCTGTCCGCACTTTAGAACGTGGCAGGAGCAGAGGTACAGCTTTTTTGCCATCTATGATGTGGTCCTGATAGATTCCAGAACTTGCAACAGGGGGCCACACAATGAATAAATTCAGTGATTACAAAGGCGGGCGGTGAACAAGAGTTGAGTACTTACATAAATAGTAAAATGCGGAGCAGTATTGCCTGGCAGGACCCGCCACTGCTTCGCTGTGGAGTTATTCCTTATAGACAAACTGGCACCACCTAACAAGATTCAATGTCATAATAGCCCACTGCAGAATTTTGATCGGATTGAACTTGCCAGGGTATTCTTCCAAAAGATGTCAAACCACATTTACGAACGCACAAAGTGGCAGCGTCCACCAACTAATGTATCGGTAAACTGAGGAGTCTGTTAAGGTGTCGCAGTAGTGGGGCAGTAGCCCTATCAGTCCATAGTGTGGTTCTACAATACAATCACACGAACCAGCTATAATGGGTGCTGATCATACACATTTATGGTCTTCACTCAGTTCACTCGAGTCAGGATAGAATGGCACCAAAGCATCCGCTGCACTGATGTACAATGATTCACCAATATAACAACAGCTGTATATTGGAACACATACCTCTCGGGCCTTATAAGCTGGATAGAATGAGGAATACGCCAGGCCCCAATGCTATTTCGCATCACTCCAGCAGCCTCTTTTAAAAGCATCTGGGTGCTCAGCTATGACTGCGCCCATAACATGAGGTGATGTCTTGAAGCAGTTTGGTCACAGGGGGTCTCAAGTGAAGCATCATGTCTTTACAGCCGAGACCTGTGCAGCCCAAGTGCCAGGTGCTTCGTGATGACACTTGCTGTTTGACGGTGAGCAAGATCTCTATCTGTCAGTGCATCCTCCAACATGATGACCATGGAACGTATGTAGCAGGCGGATGAGACATCCGGTGCAGATGTTCAACTCGGCCATCTGGTATTTGTTGCGAATACAAGGTATACACGTGAATGCTGGATTAACAAAACATAAGCAAGCTGGAAGAGAATAGAAACAAACAAAACTTAGTGCGATAAATTTGACTTACGTCCACAAGTTTCAGCCACGATAATGATTGCAACTGTACTATGACCGTGACCCCCTTCATATAGTACGAAGTATACATGAGAGGGGAATGATGAAAGCAATCGCCTTCAAAAAGGCAGCCAGACCCTTTCATGTTGATGGTTGGCTGCTGGCAGCAGATGGCTGGCAGCGAGTGACTAGCTGAATATGCCAGCTTACTACTGGAGCTTATGATCCTGTTCGTTGGTGGACATCGTGCTTACTTGTAGTACCACGAATCTATTAGGGCTGTACAGAGCAGGACCTGAGTATTACAAAGTGTGCAGAATAGCAGGATAAAAATGCTTCCCACTTCCCACTCCCCGTGCACCCCTTCATTGATGCAAACGGGACCATGGGGCGGTGACGCGTCAAACAAAGCGATGCATGTAGTGCTTACCTCGCTACAAGTGAAATCCATATGTGTAGAAGACTCCGATCCTGGATGTCAGGAGGCAGTGTACCACAGCGGAGGTTCTCCAAGGTGTCAATATGAGGCAGGATCAATATAGAGTCCAGAGCACAGTATATATAAACACAAATGGTGAAGCTACAAAGAGCTCTAGTACAAGTCAAATTTGTAATACTTTTTGTAATTGTAATGACTGATCAAAAATTAACAATTTACAGCCTGACTACTCACTCTCCATCTCGTCCAGCAACTCATCAAACTCATCAGGTTCGTTGCTGTCTGAACTTTCATCATCTACCAACCAGACAGAATCACCTGGGATGCTATGCACCACCGGGTTAGCTAACCAATCCAGCATCATTTCACAGACAACTTCAACAGGCTGCCCTGTGCATTGTGACATACGTGGACGTATTGGCAAAATAGTAGAGATTTCAAATGGAATGCCCACATGGCTCCTTGCGTCAGCTAGAATATTGACCAAAACTTTCAACTCAGGGGTTGATGGCAGTGAAATTTGCTGCAAGGATGGCAAGAGTCGTGATTGGACTTCCACACCTTCATGGCTGTCACAGGAATCCAGGAATAGCATGCATATAAGAAATACTGGAGTGTGAGCAGCAAAGGAGATGAATGAGATCATGTTTAGATGGCAGAAGAAGAAAACCCAAGCATCTGGTGCGAGACATTGTTCGATGCAAACTGGAAGAGATAATTTCAGTTCTTGCATCCTCCATAGCACTGCAATGTCAGCGATGCCTCTGATAAGGTCGGTGAAGTGGGTGTCAGGTATAGCGAGGTTGCGAAGGGCCCAATTCTTGAATGTCACTCGCAACCTAGGAAAGTGGTGATAATCGTTTCGACTGAAAGATGAGAAGGCAGTGTCCGTAGTAGATATAAAGGCATGGAGGCTGTGCCACCCTGCAAGTTGCCAGGTGGACTCCCTCCACGAACTGCTGGATGTTCATTGAGAGTTGTCCAATGTCAATGGTTGCCTGTAGCTTGGCAAGTGATGGGAGCTCGAGCGCCGCAAGAAAGGCAGCCCCAGCTACAGTTGATGCTTCAAAAATGAGAGAGGTAAGCTGTGAAAGAAGTACTTTGCAGGTGGGCATGTTCCAATCCATTTCTCCCCCAATGAAGGAATTCTGCAGCCACAGATCCTGCAGGTTTGGAAGCGATTCTAGTACTGAAAGAAGCTGTGCAACAGTGGCAGCAGATTGGGTGTGAAAGTTGTGAATGCAAAGAGAAGAGAGTAGCAGTGAATGGCAAGCCAGCCTTGTGCAAATGATGTCCCAGTTGAATGCACAACCTTCGAATTGGAGAGAGATAAGTTGTGGAGCTAAAACGGAAATGATGGAATCTGGGATCTCCGCTTCTCCATTGTGAACACTTGCAAGCGAACATGAGATGTTGCAGATTGACAACCGACAGAGGAGTGGCGCTTCATTGCTTGTAACGTCAGAACTGAGGATTTCTTCTATATCATCTCCATATCCCTCAATGTGGAGGCTCACAAATCTCCAGAGGTGGTCGATCATCACAGCGATGATGTTGGGAATCGCATAACCAGTATAGTCTTCTGCAGTGTCAAAAAAGACCTCTAGAGGCACAGCCTGAGTTTGTCTCAGGACCTCAGCAAACCATGTGCTTCCATCCATAAGGTTTAAAGCTTTGTGCCAAAGAAGTGGAGCCTGTAGGATGACTGACTGCCACCTGTGGCACACTTGACTCAAAGTTCTGAGCATGTGGGTATCCCTATCTGGTAATGCATGCTCGAATATCAGAAGTAACACCTCTTCTGGTAAGCACACAGCTGGCGCAAAAGTGTTGTGCCACTGACTAGTGCAAACAACTGCAGAGCGAAGCCACTGGAGTATCTCATCGAGCTCTTCTGTGTTGGCAACCATGACCAAATAACAGAACTCGTCGCTTATTGCTACTGGTGAGAACATAGAGAAGTCATAGAGGCCTTCCATAGCATTGGACTATGCAGATAAACTATGAGTATCACCTTTTACCCTACCCTGCACAGAAGCTTGAAAGACTTACGGGGTTGGGCAGATTGACAGAGACAACACTTTTAACTGGTAGCTCTCGATGGGATTTTAGGATGGTACAGAGTGTATCGTACCAGGAAGGAGTGTCTGAATTCGCCTCCAGGACAATCGACAGAGACCAAGCACAAAGAGAATTGGAGAACTACCGGAGTGGCATCCGACACGTTTTTGAAGACAAAGGGATCAATCGTTATCAGTGCCATACTGTAATACGACTATTCGGTTGGCGGTAAGCAGGTACTCTTGAAAGTTGACCACCTACATAGGGAACATGGATCTGGTACGAATCAAACCATCCATGGCCACAACTCCTGGATACCGCACAAGTCCTCTGGGAGTAGGGAAACAGTGCATCTTGCAGACTCAGAGTTGTCATTGTCATTTGACTAGGATATCCAAATGTCGAAAGCTGCTCAGCGAGGGCTGTCGCTGCTGCTCAGATATGACCGTCTGGCTGAGTTCCGCTTAGCTCAAAGCTGACGAGTTATTACCTTGTTTACAAGGTCACTGGGGATTGAGAATTGTGGCAACATGGTTGCGATTTTGTCCCTGTGGGAGGTTTGGACCATTTCCATAGAGTATTAACCAAATTACGAATTATCGTCCCTACTGAATCCCTACACAGCCACCCCTGTGGTCCAAACAAACCTAACCTGAGAACTAGGGATAGTTGAGTTGCATGAGACTGAGTCTGGTATGGAAAGCTGGACAACTGCACTTTGGCATGGCTGAAAACAGGAACTTTTTCGGCAGTATGGCGGAAGTTCAGAAGGAGGACACCAGACACTGCAGTAATGCGGTAATACAGTAGTTCATCACGCAGTAACGCAGTAGTGCAGTAGTTTGCCATGCTGTAGTGCAGTACCGTGGTAGTTCATCATGTGGTATGTATGCAGAACTGAAGGTGACAGTGGTCACGTATGTCGTTGCTCGCCAGCTGGTCAATGCGCACAATCAGTCATGTGTCAATGTTGGTAGCAACAACTAGTCTGGATACAGGAAGCGTTCATCAACAATCACCTCCACACCCAAGGACAAAGATGAAGTTGCCAATTTTGTCGACTGACCAGTTTCTGAGTCCCCAACGGGTGAAGCATCCTGCTTGACAGCGAGAACCCTGGCCCTCGTCTATTGTACTGCCAACTTGGGTGTTGTCACGGGTGCTGATCAGGGTGCTGCACTATATCCTGTCCATTCATTTGTCTCGGTTTTGGAACACTTTCCCTATCCTTGCATCACCTGTGTAGTCATACCTTCCTGTTCCAGAGACTGCAATTGAATGGGTTCGTGATATCATTGTTTCCCTCCATTTCGATGCTCTCGTTGCAGGCATGGTCAATGGAATCTCCACTCGGGGACAGTATCATTCACAGTAGTAGGCATCGCATGGAAGGAGGACATGATGAATATGCAAGTCATGAACGTATCGCAGTGATGCCAATTGGAAAATTGTCGAAAAAAGAAACCATCCATGGGCAGTCATCGATTCGATCATCGGTTACTGTCACATCCATGACACGTGTGTATAGTCCGGGCCTTAGTCCGAGGACTTCTGGCTCAGTCCAGACTCTCAGGAGTCTGCTGTGGAACTCCGCTCCATGTTTGTTTATAGTTTTGATCTGTTACTCCGTTCCATTCTGTATTTAGAATAGTTTCCTTCTGCTGCAGTATGTCTAACTCTTTTGGTACTTGTAGTCTAACCTTCGGACTTTTGGATTGACCGATACTCCAGTACAGCCTGTAGGAACGTTGTCAGCGTTCTGTACAGCCCTCCAGAGTTTCGGTACCCAGACATTGCCTCAGAACGTTCTCTATGGTATAAAACCCTTTGTACATATGTCATAGCACCTCAGTTCGAATATTGAATCAGATACTCTAAGCCTCCTTTGTTCTCCGACCTTGGAACTCGAGCAAGCATTGGGTATACCAAGTGGTATACCTTCCCTCGACCTCCGTTCCACTCCGACCCCTGGATTTCTATCCAGACCTTGTATACGGCTTCTGGACTTAGAGAACCGGTCTTAACAGTATATTCAAACTCATGCTTGCCAAGTTTACCCACCAATTCCACAATGACTATGACTACTCGCCTTTGTGCTCGCTCAATGGCAGCAGAAGCTGCAGAGCAAGCAGCTATCACCGATATTCATCGATCAAATGCTCAGATCGCTTTAGCCAGTAATAGGCACACTCCGCCTCCCATTGACCGATTCCGTAGCTTCTCTGCTAGAGGGGAGCCAACCCCTACACCCACCCAAAGAGCTGGTTCGTCCAGCAGACGATCTGCATCAGCACCCTGTCACACCCCGGACTTTCCTGATGGTTATGGACCTGGGGGAGATGGTCCAGGGGGCGACGACCCTGGAGATGATAACCTGGATGACTTTGGAGATGACGAGGACGAAGACGAGAACCCTTTCGTAGATGCTCCAGACGAGTTGGAGCCACAACTGGTGGTTTTACACAACTTAGCTGCTGCTGTCGACTGTCTCTCACGCTCTGCCCATAGCTCAGGGGAACCTTCTTCCTCCAGGGCCAAAGTCCATGAACCGGACACCTTCAATGGGACTGACCCCCAGAAACTTCAGACCTTCTTGGTCCAATGTGAGCTGTGTTTCCAGGATCGTCCTAAGGCGTTCCATCAGGATAGAAATAAGGTCACATTCGCTCAGTCATACCTGAAGGGCATGGCCCTTGAATGGTTCGAACCGGACCTTCTTAACACTGGAGATCCAGCAAACTGCCCTCTGTGGATGGACAGCTGGCTGGATTTTGTGGCAGAACTCCAGACCACATTTGGACCCCATGACCCCGTCACTGACGCTGAACACCAACTTGATCATCTTCATATGAAGGAGAACCATTGCGTCAATCGCTATGTGGTTGACTTTAACCATTTGGCCTCTCAAGTCCGAGGCTATGGAGATGGTGCCCTCCGTCATCTATTCTACTCCGGACTTCCGGACCGTATCAAAGACGAGATTAGTAGGGTCGGTAAACCTAACACTCTTAACGGCTTGCATGCATTGTTGCAGGAAATCGATGCACGGTACTGGGAACGCAAGGACGAGGTTGCTCAACAGACCAAGTCCTCTGGAGGAAACTCTGGAACTAATACCAGTAATAAGTCTAACCCCAGTAACAAAGGGGATAAGCAGAAATCTGGTAATGGAAACCAGTCTTCTACGACCAATACCCCAGCTGCATCTAGCTCCACTCCGAAACCTGCTAACAATCAGTCAAACTCTGGACAAACCTCCACCCTCACAAACAAGCTTGGAAAAGATGGCAAATTGACTCTGGCTGAACGAAAGAGACGTTTCGAGCAGAACCTCTGCATGTTCTGTGGAAACGCCAGACATAAAGCTAAGGAGTGCCCCAGGTCTACCTCCCGTGCAGCCAAGGCCCGTGCAGCCACAACAATCGAGTCGGAACCCAAACTGACTGCCTCCGCTGAGGCAAAAAAATAGAGAGCAGCTCTCAGAACTCCGCACAGCCTGGGAGTTGTGTTGATACCGACTGTGCACCTGTGGAGGCACGCCTCAACGCATCCGCTCTTTCGAATCCAGTTTCCTTGAAGCCTGCTGTAACTCTCAACTCTTATGATATTCCGGAGATTTCAGCCTTAATAGACTCAGGTTCAACCCACTGCTTTGTAGATTCCGTTTTTGCCAGTATGCACCACATTTCAACATATTCCGTTCCATCTCCCGTCCTCTGCTTGTTCAACGGTGTGACAATGACATCCATCGATAAGGCTGCTAACCTTTCTGTCCGTTTCCCATCTGGAGATGTCACCGATATGCCCTTCTATGTAACTCCAGTTGGATTCTGAGTGTAAGATCGTTCTTGGACATAACTGGCTCACCCACTACAATCCATCAATTGATTGGGTATTGAGCAGTATTAAATTCCAGAACCTTACATCTCGTTTGCCAGCACAGATGTCACCCTCCATCTCGGAACTATCTCCAAAAGACTCCAGAGATACCCCCCACGGTTCTCCAAACTCCACCTCTCCACCCACGGTTGATACCTCTTCTCCGCCTGGCCTCCGAGCACCCAACATCTCTCTGATCAATGCTGCAGCTTTCCTGCACGCTTGTAAGTTAGATGGCTCACTCCAGTTCTCCCTCCAGGTTCGACCCCAAAACAATACCAAACTCCAGGCTGCCACCATGCAGGATGCACCGGACTTATCATTGGTACCCTCGGACTATCACGACTTCGCTGACGTGTTTAGTAAAGCAAAAGCTTCCATGCTTGTGCCCCACCAAGAGTTCGATCTCAAAATCGATTTGGAGGAAGGAACTACTCCACCGCTGGGAACCCTATACTCCCTCTCCCTGGTTGAGCTTACTGCTCTCTGGACTTTTATCGATGAGAACCTCGCTACTGGTTTTATCCGCCCAACATCATCTCCATATGCCGCCCCTCTCCTTTTTGTCAAAAAGAAGGATGGCTCTCTTCGCCTGTGTGTTGACTTCAGGGGCCTCAACAAGATCACAAAAAAGGATCGCTACCCTCTCCCTCTCATCTCAGACTTACTCGATTCACCTAGTTGAGCTAAAGTCTACACTAAGATAGATCTCCGACATGCCTATCATCTGGTATGCATTGCCGATGGAGATGAGTGGAAAACAGCCTTCCAGACTCGCTATGGATCTTATGAATGGCTCGTGATGCCATTCGGACTTACCAATGCCCCTGCAGCGTTTCAACGCTTCGTCAACTCCATCTTTGCGGACCTCTTGGATGTTTGTGTCGTTGTCTACCTAGACGACATTCTAATTTACTCTGATAGTATCGAAAATCACAAGAAACATGTTCACAAGGTACTTCGCAGACTCCGGCAACACAGCCTGTACGCCAAACCGGAGAAATGCGAGTTTCACTCAGAGTCCATGGAATATCTCAGATTCTTCCTATCTCCCAACGGGTTGACAATGTCCGAGGACAAGGTTAAAGCCATCCATGACTGGCCCAAACCCCGAAAGGTGAAAGATATCCAGTCCTTCCTTGGCTTTGCCAATTTCTACCATTGATTCATCTATAACTACTCCAATATTGTGGTGCCCTTGACGTGTCTTACCAGAAAGAACACCCTCTGGAGTTTCTCCAAGGAGTGTCACCAGTCCTTTAACCTCCTCAAGGAAGCCTTTTCGTCTGCTCCTATCTTAACGCATTTCCAACCCAGACTTCCCATCATGGTTGAGACCGATGCCTCGGACTATGCCATCGCAGGTATTTTGTCCGTTACATGCCCGGATAGTGAAATATGTCCAGTGGCCTTTTATTCGCGGACCTTAACCGCTCCAGAGTTGAATTATGATACACACGACAAGGAGCTACTAGCGATATATGAAGCCTTCTGGACTTGGCGCCATTACCTCGAAGGCCCAGCAAAACCTATAGACGTCATTACCAACCACAAAAATCTCGAGTATTTCTCGACTTCTAAGGTTCTCACCAGGCATCAGGCATGCTGGTCCGAGTACCTTTTGCAATTCAATATGATTATCCGCTTCCGCCCTGGTAAGCTCAGAGCAAAGCCCAATGCCTTGACTAGACGATGGGATGTCTACCCCAAAGAGGGGGATAGGGACTACGCTCGAGCTAACCTGCAGAATCCCCGTCCCGTTTTCACCAATGAACAACTGTCAAACTCCCTACAGGCTACCTACTTGGAAACCCCAGTCCTCCATGCTAGTATGATTATGGACGTCGAACAACTCCATGCCGATATAAAGTCTGCCTTACCATCGGACCCCCTCAGCCAAATTCATCTCTCCGACTTATCAAACCCTCGTTGGAAACTAGACGGTACCGGACTACTATGTCTAGATGGTCATATCTATGTACCAGATGTTGATGACCTTCGCCTCCGTGTACTCCGTTACAAGCACGATCATCCCCTTTCAGGCCACTTCGGACAAAATCGTACACTCGAGCTCGTCTGTCATGAATATACATGGCCAAGTGTCCGAACCTTCATCAAAGACTATGTCAAATCTTGCACCGCCTGTGTGCGTGCCAAAACCCCGAGACACAAACCATATGGCATGTTGAAGCAATTACCAATTCCGGAGAGACCCTGGAACTCCATCTCCATGGACTTTATTGAACAGCTCCCAAACTCCGGGTCTTACACTGCCATATTGGTTGTTGTAGATCGCCTCTCGAAACAAGCAGTATTCATCCCTACAAATGACACAATCACCTCTCCACAACTCGCCCAACTCTTCCTACTCCATGTGTTTTCCAAACACAGAGTCCCTTCCCATGTAACCTCCGACTGAGGTATGGAGTTTGTGTCCCACTTCTTCCGATCACTGGGCAAGGCTCTCGACATGAAACTCCATTTCACTTCCGGATACCACCCTGAAGGCGACAGCCAAACTGAACACACGAACCAGACATTGGAGCAGTACCTCTGAGTCTACTGCAACTACCAACAGGACAATTGGTCCGAGTTGCTGCCTCTCGCAGAGTTTGCTTACAACAACGCTCCGAGTGCCACTACTGGAGTGTCGCCGTTCTTCGCCAATAAGGGTTATCACCCAAATGTCACTGTTCATCCGGAAAGAGATTTGACATCTTCTCGGGCAAGAGACTATGCAGTGGACCTAGAGTCTCTGCATGCATATCTCCGAGAAGAAATGGCAGAAGCCCAGAAAAGGTACCAAGGTCCAGCTGATGCCAAACAAGCCCCACCTCCGGACTTTCAGATCGGAGATTTAGTGTATGTCAAAGCCAAGTATTTCAGGTCGACCAGGCCTTCGAAGAAACTCACAGAAAAGAATCTCGGTCCGTACCCTATCATTGCCTGTGTTGGATCACTATCCTTCACTATCCGACTACCCGACTCTATGAAGTCCGTACACCCCATGCTCCACGTCTCTCAGTTAGAACCCACACCTCCGAATGTCATCCCTAACCGTGTCCAACCTCCACCACCACCCATTGAGGTCAATGGAGAACCAGAGTTTGAGATAGAAAGAATCTTGGACTCTAAACTGGATCACCGGAGACGATGTCCGTTGCAGTACTTGGTCAAGTGGGCCGGCTATGAAGGTACAGATGAAGAAACTGTCCTGGATCATAGCTACCGAACTAGGAAACGCCCCTGACCTAGTCTCGGACTTCCACCAAGCATATCTGGACAAACCCGGTCTGTTAAACTCCGTCATACATCACCTATGAGTTTTCAAAACCCTCCGAGCATGGACTCCATCACTCAGAACTTTGAGGAAAAGAAAGTTTATATTCAGACAGGGGGGGAGAGGTAATCACAATGCAGGTACAGTATACGAAGGTCCTAGGTAAAACCAAAAAAAAAGAGAGGGGGGGAAGGCACATCGTTAGATGTCATCCTTGTTCATGGCACGGTTGATCAAAGTGGTGGTGGTGGCTTTCAGCACCTTGAACGACTCCTCTAGGACTCCGGTTAGGTCCTTAACGTCCTTAGTGGACGCCTTGATGGCCGCTGTGTTTTTGTCAATCGCCTGTACGATCTCCCCAAGACGCCTATCCAACACCTCTGCTACGGAGTCTTGTCGGGGGGGCACCAGGCATAGGGTCCGTGGCTTTGGGACAATCTCCACATCCGGCGTCTCGTCCATGGCCTCGTCATCACCATCTCCAGTGTCCCCAGATGGCGCCACTCTCTTCTGATGTTTCCTCCTTTCTCCACCTCGAGGGGACATCACCACCACTGTTCTTTTCTCAGAGTCCATTGCTTGGACAGACAGGTCACATTTGGCCTTACTTTTCTGACACCGAAGACACGACTTACTATGTCCCGTGCTGGGTACACACTCCTCCCCAGCCTTAGCACATGCAGAGCATGCCTTAAACTTGACACTCGCTGTGCTACCCCCAGCTGCCATCTGCTGAAAGGGAGTTCCGGACTTATTAGAACAGAACTGTAAGTGATGGTATCATCACTCACCGACAACCCTTCTCCCTGCACCTCCCGCGCCTCGTTTTTGAGCCGTTGTTTCTCAGCCTCTAACTCCTGGGCTCTCTTCGCCTCAGCCGCCTTCGCCTCTGCAGCTTGCCTCGCTTGCTTAGCTCGCTCTGCTGCTGCTTCCCGAGCCCTCCGCTCCTCTTCTTCAGCCTCAAGTGCCTCCTGCAGTGTGGCACGCTGGTGCTGTTGATGCTCATCATACTTGGCCAACTTGGTGGCCATACTATCGCTGGGCTTGTCCTCTAATTCCTCCATGGTCAGCATAGACCAGTTCACGACGGCCGGCTTGGTGATAGGAACAGTTGATGATGACGAAGACATGATGATTGAGAAAACGGAGGTTGAGACTTGTAAGAACTCCAGTTGAGTCTTGGTGCTATGAAAATTTTTCAGGCTCTGACAATGTGGACTTCGAAAATCAACACACATGCATAGACACTCCAATGCCTCGAGGGCTTGGCCCTAAGAGGGGGATACTGTCACATCCGTGACACGTGTGTATAGTCCGGGCCTTAGTCCAAGGACTTCTGGCTCAGTCCAGACTCTCAGGAGTCCGCTGTGGAACTCCGCTCTGTGTTTGTTTATAGTTTTGATCTGTTACTCCATTCCATTCCGTATTTAGAATAGTTTCCTTCTGCTGCAGTATGTCTAACTCTTTTGGTACTTGTAGTCTAACCTTCGGACTTTTGGATTGACCGATACTCCAGTACAGCCTGTAGGAACGTTGTCAACGTTCCGTACAGCCCTCTGGAGTTTCGGTACCCAGACATTGCCTCGGAACGTTCTCTATGGTATAAAACCCTTTGTACATATGTCATAGCACCTCAGTTCGAATATCGAATCAGATACTCTAAGCCTCCTTTGTTCTCTGACCTTGGAACTCGAGCAAGCATTGGGTATACCAAGTGGTATACCTTCCCTCGACCTCCGTTCCACTCCGACCCCCGGATTTCTATCCGGACCTTGTATATGGCTTCCGGACGTAGAGAACCGGTCTTAACAGTTACTGCAACTCAGGACAGGGACTCGAGCATCTTAGTGTGGGTTAACAGCAACATTGTGTTTGGAGCCTATAGAACAATATAAGATACAAGGTAAAGAGCATAGTCAAGGTCTACATCTGTCCTAGGTTACATGTACCATTGCTAGGAATCTGCTTGAGGACATAGGAAATGATCATATAAGATTTAGAGGAACAAATCCACATGCGTCAGCCACATCCTGCCTATCAGCATCATGGTCGCCGTCGATGGGCTGTCGATGAGGTTAAGGACATACCCATGTTTGCTAAACTACTGATGTGGAGGGTATTTGAGAACTTGTACCCAGAATGGTACCTTGGTTATCTATAGTAGGGGTGCGCCTCTTTGTACTTGACCACTTGGCCTTGCTCTGCAGCTCGAGTGGCAAGCAACAACTGACATTTCGACGTGTCTGCTCCTGCATCACGCATGATCCTAGAATGGTATATATTCAGTGATCTATAATGTTGCAGTACACTGCATGTTGTCGCCTACCATTGCAAGTCAGCTTGATCATCTCCTGGTTCTCTACCAACCTGTCATAATTAATGTTGCTTGCTTGACTTCATCCTGGTGCTGGGATACAACGAATCATACAACTGGAAATCGAAAAAAGCACTCACACGGACTCATGTTCATGGTATGCATTCGAGAAGGTCTTTGCTATGTGCTCAAGTAGCTATGCAGGCCCTCCTCCACATTGGATTGCTGTCTTCCTTTAAACAGGTTACATATCATCACCCAATTGGTGCACATGAGCTTCGGTGGACGTGCTACTAAGCTATTCTCTAAGGCTGCGATGTAAGTTTCTGGGATGAGCATACTTAACGTGGCAGGCCCACCTTCTGCAGTGCCTACAGCGCCTTCACTGAGTGAATCGGCTTCGATCATCAAGGGAAGCCTTTCGAAGAGCATTATCTCGCCAATCTACATTCAATGAATGTGGTGAGTGGGACAAGGCACTGAAAAGATGAATACACACATAATTTCTGAGATACTCGAGACTGAACAGGTCAGAGACGAACTCGATGGCTCTATCTTTCTTCCATCTATGCTGTCAGCCTCATAAATTTGCGTATTTGTTTGACAGTGGTCCAACACACGACAGATTGGCAATGCACTTTGGTTCCTGTAGGTTGACTGGTGTGGATAGTGAGTCATACAGACCACCTCAGACAGTGATAAGACTAGGTACCATATTCACGAGGGCATAAAAGTACTCCCTGTATCCCGAGACATGCATCGGTAACACCACACATGATCATCCTATGTGTTTACCAAGTACTTTTGAATTGTTCTCTTCACTGTACGCAACCCAGGTGTCGTTGCCAGACTTGTGGGAATGCGATGGTCGTATACTACTTTGGTTGACAAAGTGTAGGGATACATTGCACGACTCACCGCAGTCCATTGACCAGAACACTTGTCAAAGCGGGCATCCCAGCCATCCAGTGCCAGCCAATATGAATGCCGAACCATCTTCATACGCCCCGGCATACCAATGTCACCACAATCATTCTAAGGTAATACACATGGTTAGCTTTGTATGTATATCAGATGAGAACATACCAGCATTTGTAGCCATCCATCTGCATGGCCCATCACAGCAACCAGGACATTGCTCGACATCGACCAAAACCCTGAAATTGCCCATCTCCCACCTACCCCAGACGACCCTTGCAGCCCAGATTGATTGGGGAAGGTGGGCATGCTTAGTGAAGTGGTCGTCGCAGTCAGCATGTTCATGTTTAGGCATACTCTGGGCATGTTCTGCACATACAATCCACATTTGATTGTATGCTCTCCTGCCAAATTTGTCAAGTCCTCGTCTTGAGTTGGGAAGCATCCATCGCAGCCAATGTGCGCCCATCCTTGGCCAAGGTAATATACTAGTCCAACTGCAAAGTGAGATCTGGCATTGTTGTTGGTATAGACTATGACAATGAGATCATCTGTAAGGGATGAGAGTGTGACCGCACTTCCCTTGAACTCTTGCAGGTATGTGCTGCAGTGGGTGAATCCATGATACGAGGCATGCTTGTCGTCAAGTATAAACTTGCAGTGCTTCTCGTTGATGCCTTGGTGATGAGTGAGATAGAGTCTTGAACTCTGCATGGGTTGTGAAAGTCATGTGCATATTTGCTATCCTGTCGAAGCTTGTTCCAGAGGATGCCAAAGTCGCATGAGGTGACCAAGAACGCGTTTTTTGTCTTTTTGCATCGTATTTTGAGCTCATAGGCTCATTCGTAACCACCCCCATCCGTCATCCCATCTCCCACTATCGTTTGCTGCTGCCTACAGCCATTTCTGTTGCTGAAAGTCATATTATCCCTCGGGGGTTATTTTTTCTAGACTTTGAATAATATATTCACTGTGTTCAGTGCCCTCTGCCCATTTCAGTGAATATGAAGAGTATATTCATGTATGCTGAGTTTTTGTGTGGTGACCGATGCTGGTAATTGCATGGCACCTCCGTCAAGTGCTAAGCTAGTATGTATCATAAACCAACTATCAGCACGGGCGACAGAGGTCCACCAATGTGACTGACAATAGGCCAACTCGATCCTGGGTTGACGACAGGAAAAGCCATTATCAGCACAGGCGACAGAGGTCCACCAATGTGACTGACAACATTGTAGGCACAGGCAACAGATGTCCACCAACATGACGAACAAAGGCAAGCATCATTGACACGAATGAAGCTTGAAGTGGGAAAGGTAATTTGTGAGAGCACTCATGATCATGTGACTTGTATGTATAAGCCCATCCAAACCAAGCAATGTTGTCACTGCCACCCCCAGCAGCACTTCCCAATACCTGCTGCACGAAGTTGGCCAAGCTTTTTCTAGTCGGAAAATGCTGGTTGGAATTGCTCATCCATTTTGGGATTCTGCTTAGCCCTCAAATGATCGAAATTCTATGCAGGCGTCCGATGCAACGAGACATGGATCTGGGCATACTAGTGAGTTGTAGCTGAATACACAAAATCATGTCCCATGGCCCCTGCTTTCCATACTATTGTTACCTCAATCATGAGACAAAATTGGGGCAGTGAAGGTTGCATTTGAAACTCATGTCTGAGGACCCCGCCTCAGATTATCCAGTATTCTGGAGCACCTATGAAACATTGCAGGAATGTTGTGCATCAGTGGAGTTGGATTGCAGCCTGGTGCCTTCTCAGATGTATTTCTCTATGTCAGCAGATTCACTGCTGTTGGTGAGTCAGTCATTCTGCATATTTGAGCACGGATGTGACTCATTTTCATCAGAGTTCACCTGTCTTGCAAGAGTCCAGTTAGTCAAACCGATTTAGCTGCAATGGCACGATCGTGTCCTACCCAAACAGTGGACACGATGTGTGCCCAGCTCTCTTTCTAACTCCTCTATCGAACACACCGTTGAACACGATATGCAAAAATATCTCAGGTCCAGTTTGTGTTTGAATCATCTTACATTAGATGTAACACGTATGCCCTTGTGCAGACAATGATGCAAGGAACATGATTACCATCATAAACAATATTATATTTACATCTGGCATGTAATCCAGCCATGCAGAAACCTTGAATTCGGCGTTACCTCGCCCTGTGGGTTTCAGACTTGCTCTTCTTGCCTCCTCTGAATATATGCCGGGGGTTTGGGATCCAGCTTGCCCTGCTGCTCCGCTGCACATTACAGACACACGAACATCAACACTTACATGCCATCCCTTCAAGTCATCTTGGATGATGTGTTAGATCCGAGACCTGCTGAGGTGTGTAGGCTCCCTCAGCATCAACAACAGATGAAGCTGCATGGTGCTGAAAATGTTCCAATCAGTTGTCAATGTGTCAAGAATGGTAATGAACTCATCGCTGCATGTCTCCTGCTCGATCCTGCATTTCCTATATAGGAGATGATTTACCATCAGAGGAACCAGTCTGTGTAACCATATATAGTGCATGGGTTAGCCTGGATATGATGCAGCCAGTGGATGGATATGAGAAACATCCTACCTCATGCATGAAGGAACTTGTCAAAGGAACTGATGAAGTTCCTCATAAATTTCCCAGGCATCCTTTTTGTCGGATTTGAGTAACTCCCACGGACATGCATTGCAAAATTGCTGATGGCCCAATTGAGCTACATGACCTATGTAGTGATATGTAGTCCAAGGTACGGTGCGAGGGTGAGCAGTGAGCAGGGGCTCATCGCACATAGCCAGCAACTATTACTGGCTTGAGAAGTCTAGTTTGCAGAGTAGTAAACTGCTACACATCGAAGACAATAGTCAAACACGTTAGCTGGGGTAAGTACGGATAGCTGGTCGCCCTTTTTATCCTCTGCAGACTGGGCACCTTCAGGATCTTCAGAAGATCCACATGGGAGTGCTTTTGTATTCAAACACTACTCAATCAGGGAAAATTCTGACTGAGGGGGTGACTGCACCTACAATGTGAAGCCGGTGGGAGAGAACACCCAGGCAGGCAGGGTAGAACATGGATCGAAGCATGGTATTATGAGCGTCTACATAGACATGCAACAATGAGCATGGAGAAGATGATATCCAATGTGAGCTATTTATGTGGACCTTGCATTGCATATATTGCAGTAAGTGGCCTGCACACATGCCACCACACTACATTGTACTATGTAGTAAGCTGCAAGCATTTCACCACTTCTTTTGTCACACTATATAGCAAGTAGCAGGTAATGTAGGCATCAAAATTGTGTAATTCGAATGGTAACAAATACAATCTATACAGCTGGCAATGGCAGAGTCAGGGATGATGGGACCCTCACCACTGGCCTCTCCAATGTGGTGGGTCGACCAGAGACATAGTCCCTGATGGTGCCAAAGAACGGCTGTGCAGACTTAGCCTTCTCCTTAAACTCCAAAGAAGCATAGACCTTGGAAATATGGTCTTTGAAGGCCTATATGATGGCACATGAGTATCACATCCATTAGCCACACCACTCTGAGTGGTCGTAAACGCGTGTATGTATGGGGCAGTCTGTCCAGGGTTTGAGGGTGCGGTCATTGCCTGGCTTGATGGTCTCGATGGGGATGTATTGGTATCCACCGAGTGGGGCTACAATGGTGGTCTTGTTGGCGAGGATGTTTTTGTTTTTTGGAGTAGGAGGGAAGAGCCCTTGGAGGAGGGCAATGGCAGAATCGAAGATAACAGGACCCTCACTGCCGGCCTTGGCATAGAAGTGGACTGCGTGAGTGTTGACAAGGTCCGTCTTCATGTTGGCAATGTAGGATGGGGATGAAGGGTTCAGGTAGACCAAACAGAGGAAAGAGCCCAACTGGAAAGACTCAACCTATGATGAATGTCATGATTACAAGCTGAGCTGTATGGAAAGGAGGAATGAGGATATACTGACAGCGCCAAGAGGAGTGCTCTCGGCAGATTGAGGCTCATAAGTCTTAGGGTTTTGGTAGAACTCATCGCGGTCACCATTGCGAGCAACGACAAGAACACCTAAGACGTTAGTCATGTCAATGGAGCAGTCAGGCGGCTGTGAGGATGCAGGGAACCGAAGAAAGGAAACTGTTGGTGGAGGACTAAGCCTGCCATCCTATGTCTTATAAATGGGCACCCACCACAGAATCATGCAAGGCACATGGTATGAGAGCCAACACGGACAGGCTACACATAGTGGTGTGGCAGGAAATGTCATGCACGGGCATTCCGCAATGGATTACTGCAGGGGCAGGGGCAGGTAGAATTATCCCCAGTGGCTGCTACATCCTGCAAATGTTAACCCGAGGTCACAGTCCAATGGTGATGTTATCATACTCACTTTGAACAAGACATCATAGAAACCCAGTGAGAACAGGACTTTTCCTACCTGAATCCTTCGAGAAGTCAATTTCCAGGATGGGGGGGTAGATGACAGGCTCAGAGTACAACAATCAGTACTAGCAGACTCAAACAGACAACATACTCACATTTATGCTCTGTAGTGCCTTGAGCCCTGTCTTTGACACACATGGTCCTGAAGTGGTCATGGACACAGAGAACAGGGAGTCTGTGGGCAAGGAAAGAGGTGGGGGGAAGTGAAGAACAGTTGACAACAAGGTTGACAACTTGTCACTCATGTGACCATGACTGTTGCCAGTTTGGAGTATATACTACTAGGGTAGTTGGATAGATAGGTACGTTACTGTCACGGTACTTGAAGCTTGAAGTTGAAGGTATTTCAATCATTTGAGTCAAGTGAAGATTACCTTGCTTGGCATTTCTGTGCACCATATTTGCCGTGGGAAATGTCGGATGAGTGAAAGTCCTTCCTCTTATGGATCGGCCATTGCCACCAGCACCTTAGCGAGAGCAACATGCAGCCACTCACCCCGAGTTTGCAGTGGCAGTGCATGCTGCCACTGCAAATTTTCTGGAATAAACTGACTTATTTCCCAGCAATGCGATACAGTTTATGACAGTGTATATTAAAGACTATGTAATTCAGCTATGCTCTACAGCACATTTCCTTTTTTACAGATGCACATGATCACTTTGGGTGGCATTTGGGAGCAGACTGGACCATGCTTACATGTGCTTACAGAGAATCCATTTACCCCACTTTTCCCTGACCTTTCCCTGACAATCACAAGTTTCAGACCCAATGATAGAGCCTACCCATCTAGTTATATTTAAAGTCTTTTCACCTCCACCACATGGCTTAGAGTTGGAACGTGATGTGAGTATTCCTATATACCACTAAGTTGCAAGTTTTAACAATTCTAACTGAATTATTGTTATAGAATGTCCCAGTATGCCACCAGATGTTCAGACATCTCATTCAGGATGCTCGAGAAAGGTAAACTAAGCCCACACTCCAAGGTCTTCTTGTCTGATACAAGAGAAGCAGTAGTGTCAAGGGTGAGGAACACGACACAACTCTGTCGTGTAACAGGTCTGTCGTGATGATGGGTGTGCCACTGTATGCCTCTTCCCAGCCTAGTTCAAGTGTTCATCAAGCTTATTGACCAGTCTTCTAGGACAGATACCAGCACACTGCATATAGGTGATTCAGTCGTCAGAGCACTCCCTGCTGAGGTTTATTCTGCCACACGACAACGTAAAGTGTAAGTGCAAATACTCATTATGTCTATTCGGGCATCGAGCTTATACTTGTTGTGGGTAGTCTCAACTGTGACCAAAACCCAATACATATCTTATCTGGCGTGCGGCTGCCATTATCTGTGCCTGTGGCCAGTTTTGTACCCATGACGCCCAACGTAAAACACATACTATGTGACCATCCATCGAACTCGGTGCACACATGCCCTACCAGGACCTTTCACAAGCATCAGAAGGCGATCCATAGCTGCAATGATTGCATCTCATGGTTCTCCAGTTTGGATTCAGGGCCCATAGAGACCCCACTGTCCTCCCCCAAGTGTTATAGCCACACATTACAGGGTGGTGATTTGTTCATACACACTCACAACCATGGATGTCAAGCTTGGATGTGGACAGAGTCAGGCTGGGTGCTGGTCCAGGAAGGTCAGTCACATCCCCACATCACAGGTTACTGCCTTTCAATAGCCAGGAGTGGGGAACCCAGTTGGGTAACTGGGAAGACAATGGTAACATATCGTGCAAAGAACAGGAAGTGTCGTCCATAGAGTAGTTGTGTGTAGCTGAGCATGTATTTAACAGGCGAGAGCCATCCTAACGGGATCATTAAAATATTATCTTGAGCCCCGAATGGGCAATTGAGACCTAACATATGCATTAGCAGCAAAGGATTGGTTCTGCCACTTAAGTTCACCCTAGATTCATCCCATCCCATCCCAAAGGGTTGCCACCATGTGCAGTGAGAGATTGGTATATGTACAAGGTCATATTAGTTTTGTAAATAGAGACAAGTCTAGTAGTGTAAACGATTCTACCAATGTGCCCCAGCTCCGCAGGCAGCTTCCTAAAGGCCTAAGGACACCTCCCCACACTACCGAGAGTGGTTTGCCTGTCAAAAACATCGTATGGCTCAGCCAAGCTGTATGGCATGCAGATGTGAGCTCATTCCACAAATAGGATCAGGGAGATGACTCACATAACTATAGCTTGTGGGATATCTAAAGGGATGTCCTCCTGGAGAAGTAAATTGTCCAAGGCTTCTGAAGTCAGAGAAGAAAGGTAGTCTTGAGTATAGAAGTTCTTGGGAAGACCCGACAGCAGTTCTCGACTGCTGAGCTGACTAGACGGCATGCGCAGATGTGGCCATGCACTGGCTGTTGCATTCCACTGTTGCTGGTACCTCATCCCGAGATGAAGCGTGTCAAGCACATGCAAGGTTGCTGTTATGGTAGTTGATCGCCATGCTTTGCTGGTGATATGGTAGGTGCATTCGCCATGTCCGACCTCGTGTTCTGATTCATCAGAACTCATCCCAGCTGGTCCAAGTTGTTGCACCACATTAACCGCTGAAGGATATGGCCCCGAGTGGCGGTGGGCCATTCGAAGATGGCAGTTATACAGCTGTGGTAACTTTCAAGTATTATGGATCATCGCCAATGACGAGGGCAACTGACCTGCAACTTGCGTTCTCGACGCCTGCACACAGAGCAGATGCCAGCCAGGGGACTCTCATAACTCTGCTCGTTCGTGTACCTGGATGCAAGATTCGAAATTCTGGCTTGTTCTTTGTGAGCAACCATCTGCTGTTTTGCATACACCTGGTGTAAATAGTTGAAGTGAACTATCCAGGCATCGAAAATAGCCTTCAATGATCAGCTGCAACCAGGATGGGCATCACGAAAGCTGGCAGCAAACACATGAGAAGCTGAAGTGTTCCATGTGGAAGCTGGAGTGTCATTGAGGTCAACCCGGAAATTGTCAGCAGTGCAGCAGGGTCGCCAAGTCCCCTTCGTGTAAGTTGTAACTTCAGTTCTATTGGGCACATTAGTAAAAGGAGAATGCTTATTCTCACGATTCATGAGTGCTAGAGCGTGTTCACAGATCAATTTCTGGCAATTATGGCCATTAGATGTACTCCAGAAACCAAGATAAGCACATACTTGGAATTCCAGATCTGCAGGCTTCCGATGAGCAGGCAGTCCCTTTATCTTATGGTGACCTTGAAGTAATGGTGGTACCTCCTGGTACCTGGTGTTTCCATGTGCACCCAGAGACGTTCCTGCAAAGTGAGCTTTCATGGTGTTCGCTGCCTCATTAAGTGCATTGACTGCGCCATCTAGCTCAAGCTGGATTGTCTCCTTGAAGAGTCATAGGTCACCCCAAGTGACTGGAATCTGAAAAAAAAAAAGGAGATTACCACAAAGGCATGCATGACCCAAAATGAATGGACCTCTTCCACGTCATCAGAAGGTTTGCTTGTGCTTCGACCCGGTACTGAATTACAGTTTCCACTGGAGGCGGTGACAGTTCCTGAAGGCACGCAAGCTGCACATGATACCGGGTGTACACGAAGTGGGCGGGAGAATGTAGGAAGGGGAGGAATCTATTTCGATGTGAGTCTTTGCCATCCAAGTTGCATGACATATTACAGGTGCAGCATCCAAGGTAATTGTCTTTTCGCCTCGTTCATCATCCTATCGAAGGTCAGCACAGGTACATGGTCACAGCACAAGGAGAGAGCACGTACTTCCTCATCCTCCCCAAACAAATCCACTGTAACATAAGCATCATCACTTTCACTTACAGACGCATGTCATATCTTTCATTTGGATGCCATGGAACTGTGCAATGTCTGGGAAATTCCTCTCATTGTGATGTCTTTTATACACAGGGTTAGCATTTGGCCATGAGGCCAGCAATATTGGTGAGATCGCTGACTTCCTTCATTTGCCTTGTTGCCTTTGTTACTTTACTGCTTTCTTTTTTCCTCAGATCTCGGATGAGGTTTCTTGCTTCCTCGTCACAGCATAACCGCTCTGTCGTAAGTTGCCATCGCACCTCACTTCATGACCTGTCGGTGCTCTATGTTGTATCAAGGCCCTGAAATGCAAGTGGCGTGTGGATCGATTCAGCTTGCATGTTAGTGCTGTTTGTCTTCTCTTGTTTTACCCATCCACTTTGTCAATTGAATCCCTCTTTGGTCTCTTTGTTCTTGAATCTGCATGTTGTGTTTTGGAGTGGCTAATGCATAACTTAGGTATGGTCTGAAATTGGGCCCATCGCTATATATTTTCTACGAGGGCTGGCCAGACCTGCAATCACAGCGCCAGAATTTGTTACCGTTCTCACACTACCCTCCATATTTCTGCCCATTTTCTCCTACCCTACATCTATGTTTTTTGGACGAAGCAGTTTTAATGCTGGAGCTTGCCACTCCTCCCAATTTCGGGTCAAGAAGCAAGTTCCTCGGCCTGATTTGCAAGACATTGATCGCGTTATGGTGGGTTCCAGGCTTTCCCCAGAGATTTGACGAGACTCAGCTCTTCCAGGTGCATGCAGCTCCTGGTAAGACATAGATACAACTTCCACTAATGACATACCAACCATTCTATACAGCTGGCACCCAGGCCAGTCCTCAGATATTCAATACCCAAAGGCACTTCCCCCATGCCATCTTGAATAATAGTTCGACCAGTCCATGCATGTCAAAATTAACGTGGACTGCTCTCATGAGCTTCCTTGTAATACTATCCCTACTTCGCTTTGTCCATTCATCCGAGATGCCAGCACTTCTTGCAGCTTCTGCGACATCCAACACCTACATCACCCAAACCCAAACTGTTGCCTCACGAATTATACAACAGTCTCAGCACATCCTCCACAGGAAGATGCCAATTATCACCACTCCCCATAGTCTGTATGACTATGCTTTGGGGTGTAACGGTGGGATGGTTTTGAGCTCCCTAATGTCCTCTCCTGCATACGACTCTTGGGTCAGTAGACTGTTGTGCAAGGCAGGGTCTGTGCATGCACCTCTGGAGGATGATTTGCAGGAAGGTGCATGCTGGCATCTTCCTGACCAGCTCAGACAAATAGCAGTTGCATTTCAGGATGTCATCCGCATCATGCATGTCATGGTTGACCATATCCCGGCTGGGCTTATCAACATCACTGATATTGCTCCCCACAAGTTACTGCTGTGGGGAATGGTCGACGGAGAAGATAACCTGGCCAAGTACCATTCCCTATGTAACAGTGCAATGGGCACTTTACATGAACTTCTTACAGCTCATAGAGCACCTGCCCTTTCATGTGGCATGCCTTTCCTCCCTTTGGTTTCCTTTGACTATAATATCCATGCAACCAACCACATGCAGGTGTTTCCAATCCTTGACCCTGTGATGGCCACTGGCATGGATTTCAGCATGGTAGTCTTAGAGATCCTGGATAATTGGGGAGGCAAAATGACATGCCTATATCGAGTAGGTATATATGGGGAGCGTAGGACATGATTACAAGCGAGATTTATCTAAGTAGTAATAGGCCGTCGGGATGGTATTCACTAGGTGATAACGAGGCGCCGACCAACACATCGCTAATTAATGTTGCATTGTACATGTAGTTTGCATGTGTTCCACTATGGCTATGTTTCCACGTCAAGTTATTTCAACCTTTAATGCGCAGATACTCACATGGATGGCTTGTCAGTCAGACATACCAAGAATGTCAGTGACACAACACACACAACCATCCACCGACCTCATCGAGTCCGATACGTCACAGAATGCAATACAGTTGTCCAGTGTGCTGGATTTGCGGAGCCTAGACCAAAGCGTCGCTCACTGTGTTTCCCCATCCCTCACATACTGGACAGCTTATATGACGAGCATATACAGGAAAAGCCTCGCACTACTGCTAGATCATTTACCTGATTGTTTACCTGATTCAACGTCTATTAAACACTTCACAAACTCCGTGTACAAGTGAGAATGTGTTTCTGGTAAGTGCACTGACTACGTGAAGTCAGGACAGTCGAAAGTGGAAGAGATAATGAGTTGCATGGCACGATGAGGGTCATAGAATGACTGGTAATCATGTGGATACATCTCATGAGGATCAAATGGTTCATAAAATGTGCAGCCTCTCTTTCTGCTACCCTTGCCTTCCAGTGTAACTCAAGACAATCATATTGCTATGTCCTCGAGTATTGCCATTGTTACATTGAGGACCTCGATGGTGCACCTCACAAGAGAAGACACCTGTAATAATCAATGAATGATATCAGATTGCCATGCTCGTGTATTGCTGAGTTAATACTCGCCCCGGTCCATAAATAATTATCAAGCAACCTGTGGTTGACCCCGATTGCAAGGAATGAGACTAGGATGGAAAAGAGTATAGACAGTAACAGAAACACAGGCAGATGCTGCAATGGTGACAGATAAGCAACACTATTCAACGTTATGGAGCATGGAACATACATAAATATGAAGGCGAATTGATTGACACATCCTTCTACACTTTGTACCACCATCTGCACATGAGATGTCAGAGGAAATGGTAAATATGGAAACACTTACCTGCCTGCCAGATAGAAATATATGTTGCGCACCCTTTCTGGGAGGACCCGAGGGCTATCATGCTACTGTGTCACCCATTAAATGACTGTTCAGTTACCATTTTCATGAGGAAGTGACTGCACATAGTTTAAAGGCTACTGACTCACCACAACAGCCTGGATTATGTCTCCTGTGAGAGAATCTCAGTAACTAACCACGAATGTTGTCATGAAGGAAACAGACGAACCTTTCTGATCCAAAACTTGCATGGCCTCCTTGCTGCCAGGCGCCCAGATTACCACCTTGCCAGAATTAATACCACATACAATGGCATTCCCTAGAACGAATGTGAGGCTGGTGGGATAACATTGATCTGGTTCATGTGACAGCATAAAGCGACTGAAGTGGCATAATTTCCCAATACTGTAAACGTGAATGTCTGCATGCATTGCTTTTACAGCCAGTAACCCAGGATGATGAAGAAGAGCAGAACTTGCACTATACTTTGGGTCGGTCATTCACCACATGTGCTGACAGTCGAAGCACTTACATCTGCGGAGACATAGGGTTTGGTTCAATTTGCCAGATTAGAGTTCAGTTCTGCAAGTCCCATGCACTACATATGGGGCACAATGGCATGCACTATGAGTATAGGTTCATGGACTGCCATCGGATAGACCACTTACACTACTCTGTGATTTAGGTATGCTGCAATGCCCTTTTTACCCCAATCATAGAAATGGAATGACAATGGCCGGAGTCTGTCATCATACCCTGTAATGTGAATGTTCTCTGGAGGGGAAAGTCAGATGCTACAACAAAAGTCACCTGTGAGAAGTTGTGATCAATGTGCTGCAGTTGCATATGTCAAAAGACCTCCCTGTGATTGACTCAGAAGAAACAAGAACCAGTTGCCCCATCCCCACACCCAGATGGCAAGTGTGAGCATCATAGTCAATGCAGTGCACTTGGCCTGAAACATCAAGCCATATGGACCTCTGTGAGAACACCGTCTTCTATATGTTGAGACATTTGCGAAGTCAGCAAATCCAAGGGTAGTGCAACTCACAATGCCAAGGCCTTTCAGTTGGGATACAGCTCCATTCTCACACCCACAGTACAATATTTGAGGTTCTGAGGTAGGGTGCCATGTCAGTGCAGTGACTGGACTTTCGAAAACCAATATGTATAGACTTGCACCATCTGACACCCTCCAGACAATGAGCAACCGATCATTCCCACCGCTTGCCAAATAGGATCCACAAGGCGAGAAGGCCAGTGTATTGATGGAGTCACTATGACCACCCATCAAATCAAATGCAAGCTGAAATGTGGGCATGCCAGCTGTAATAGTTGGAGGGGAGGGAGTCCATAAACCCACTGAATGTGTGCAAATGATTTACGTAATATTGATCTAGTGCCTCAAGGTGAACTGGATCAGACCATTAAATTCAAAGGCGTCTTCAGTATAGCTACACTACCAATACTTACTGTATATAAAATCTGACTACTACACCCCATGGGTTGCTGACAAGTTGTGACTAAAATGGGGTGAAAACCATATGAGGTGGGGTAATATTGACTACTTTTTGTTTGTACAAAGCAATGTAATTCAACCCATTCTGTTCTGTAACTTCTATTGTGATATCCAGTAGGATTCGGACTTCGCAAATCACGATGCCAAATGACAAATATAGAGACAAACCGAATTTCGATCTGAGCAGTAGTGTTGCCGCAAATTGGACCAAGTCAAATTGAAGTGGTAGTTCGGTGACACTTTGACGGTTGCTGCATGTAGTCACTAATTACTTAGATAATCAGATACTTAATCAAGGACCTCCAATCCAACCCAATCGTCCCAATATGGTACTACGTGCCACTTCGGTTGCAGCTCAATTCAAAACTTCGCTTTGCTTCGTACCATCAAACTGTACCAAGCTGACACAAAATTCGAATCGAAGTGAACTTACTTCGAGTTGAGTTCAGTTTGATGGCAACACTACCGAGCAGTCATTCTCAGTTCAAATTGGTGAGGTGCATACGAACTGGAGCTTGAGCGTGTGAACATCTGTTCTCTATTGCAAGCAGGACTCAAGTCTTGTGAAAATCAGTGGATGAACCAAAAATACAACAAGATGAGTTGGATGTCCAGAATCTAGCAGGCAGATGGCTTACCGATACTAGTTTTTTGTTGTGATTGACGCTGCAAGTGCCTTGATTCTTTTTCCATTGTGTCATACACTGAAGGCGAGATACCCATGCCTGCTTCTTACCAACTCACGCTGGTGTGTACTACATGCCAAAGCTCACTTGCATCGGTCAGGCCATGTTGGAGATTGAATCACCCCAGTGTGATAGCTTATTTTGGAGCGAGTTTCTTATGCTTACATAAGCACTTAGAGCGCACTTAGTAGTATGTTTTTCATACTGTTCCCTCAGTAGTTGAGTCACTACTGAGGGTAAGTCCATATATTATCCATATTAGACTACTTACTCATACCTTGTAGCTGCCTACAGGTACATTGAATATTATAGTAGTTGAGTCACTACTGAGGCTGCCTACAGCCCTTTTCTACAGGCCATGCTGAAACAAGGTCCTTTATGCCCCTCATGAAAATCCCATGCATACATCAAAGTGCTAGGTATGATTCTCGTCGACGGGACGGTGGGGAGTTCATGATGGTCCTTGCGTACGATATTCCAGATGCTGCCAGATTGTCACATCATTCAGTGCTCTTTGCAGTAAAATATGTGCACTTGTGCTGGCACATGTGGAATCTATGTGTATACTGGTCAGGCTCTCATTACGTTTCTCTCCTCTCGATCTTACCTTGATTTGATGCATAATCTCTTCACGCCAACTTACAGACAGGGTGTTGGAGGAGTATGCTGTAAGGTCTGCAACATACAACAATTTGGGGTTTGACGATGGCTGGATGTATGCTGCATGAAGAAGGAACGGTTTACATTAGCCCTTCGTAAATTTCTTAAACTAATGTAGCTGCTATGTGCAATACCAGTACTTTCTCTAGATTGGCAACTCAAGTGTGGTAGGGGTATGATGTGCTAAGAAAGGGTTACCAGTGCTTGTCTTTGCCTATACTGTCTCTCCCATGTCACAGCTTGTACCAAGGATGGTTGACAACCATCAGTAATGACAAGATACCTCATATTACCATCCCCACCCAAAATCTGCTCTCCCTCTCGGACTGGTACCCAGGCAGTCATCCCACCAACACTCCTCCAAATCCACATTTGACATTTACCAGCACTTTTGACCCAGTAGAAAAAGAGATCACCTTCTGCGACATCCTTGATATGAGAAGGTGGAAAGCTGAGGGGGTCATTTCCTTCCGATCTAAACCAATGGAAGGATCCTGTGGTATCACGAAACTTGTTGAGCTTCCGGGGAGACACCTGCCAAAGATTGCGATTTTTCAACACCACATACGTGTCATTCTAAAATACCAACACATACCGTTATTAAGGGTGCATGCCCTGCCGAGGGTTGGCTCGCCTCGCCAGAACTATGCTGGTATTGATTTTTCAGCATGCAAGATCACCAGAAAGACTGACCTGGATGTGCTATCTTGTACCTGTGGTACTGATGTTTCACCTCCTGAATGACGAGAGGATGTATCAACACTGAAATTCAAACTTGTTCAGGATTGAAATTGGCACTGCTAGAAGACCACTCACTGTGAAACACTTGGGACTGGTGGTGCAAAGCACTGCAGAATCAATGGAGTCACGTCCCTTTGAACCACAGCCACGGTGGGTATGTGAGAGATTATAACACAAGTGACTCCGTCTCTGACAATAGGTGAACTCTGATGAAACAGCCACTGTTCCTGGGACATGGCAGTAGACTATCTGGGTATCGGAGAATGGTGGTAGAGGTCAAATCTTACAGGTCGATATGTGTCCTTTGGTTCACAACCTCATGTCGAGAGATGCTGGTCAGAGTGGTTCAATTTTCCTTTGTCTTAAATCATGTCCTAATCTAACACTGTAAGCTGCCAGCTCCCATCCACCCACATGGTCTCTGCACATTTTGATTGGCTCCCACCTGTGCTGCAGGTGTGCATGACTCACTGTTGATTGATGTTCGTGGCTCCATGCCCATCTTTACTTTCACCGCTTCTTGTCTTCCATGTAATGTTCATGGGGTAGTAGGGGTTGATCGATGTTGACATCAAGCAGTGCAGCATTATGTGCATTGTCTTGCAGGCAACAGTAAGATCTAACATTGATACCACAGATTCCATTTTGCAGTTGTTTGCAATGGATGTATGTCTTCTCATTAGTTGATGGGCTATGCTAGCTCTCAATCAGCTTGCATGTCATTTGTTGGTAGCACTTAGTTGGTCTCTGCACTTTGTTCTTACTTCCCATGTTGCTCCAGTGCATCTCCAATAAATTATGCCTTTGTCTGCTACTGTGGACCATGATTGTCAATGCTGTCGGTGGGAACATGTCCAACAGAGCAAGGACATCCACCTTCATGAGCACAAATTAGTTCTCTTCACAGAATCCAATGAAGGCACAGCATAGTATACAAAAATCTACTGTATAGGTTGAATGACATCTGAAGGCAGCAGCATCACTTGTATAGTAAGTATGTGGCAATGAATTTTCGACATTCTGGTGTACACATTGGACGACTCAGTGATGTTTTACATAACATGAATGCTGCTCAGTGCTTAAGGGCCAACACCAATCCCGAGTAGTCTAGTCTCATCGCTATCTCATATTCCTTCCGCTGTCTCTTCTGTATCAAACTTGCAGACATGCGAATTGGAGGAGGATGTTCTGTCTTTGGCAGATGTCTCGCCTTCATCTGAAATATCTGCAGTGCTGTTGCTGCTGTCAAGTCATGCGAGCACTCTCCCAGTGGTACATTCAGTGTCTTGGCTTCTCAGCTACAATACTGAAACTGGTATGTAGTGTGTTGATCCAGCAATGCTCCCTCTGCCAGTGTCGCTAGCCCCCAGTACAAGTGTCATGTTCCCTGCCCCAAGCACTAGGCTCCCGTCTATCCATTCGACACTCGAAACGGTTCCAGATATCGTGGTCCATATTGGCCCCCAACAGCCTTTGTGATATTAGGTCATGCCAAGGACCCTGCAGGCTTTGCACAGATGGTACCAACTACGCCCTGCCGATGGTGAGTCCAGTTTCCCCTTCCAATGATTTCTCACCTCATGCAATAGACTAGTGCCATCCCAACCCCAGGTGTCTTTTGGACCTGCTCAATCTGTGGCTCCCAGACCAACTTATGTCTCAATGTCCCCAGGACCTATAAAGAGCAAACACTGCTATTACCACGCTTTTCTGATGCTTTGCAGACTGTGGTGCAGTACCCCTTTTCGACACACTGGTTGGAATACTTAGGGCAAGATTACACCATGCCATGAAATTACAGCCTCTTCAAATGTTTATAGGAACATTGCCGAGTACAAGGAGCAACCATGGATGTGGGCTTATGAGATATATGCACAGCTTGAATGAGTGGTTGGCTCGGGATATGAATGGCCACCAAGCTAAGTTGCGAGGAGTAGCAGCAACGACTGACCAGCTTCTGGCTGATATGGCACGCTTCAGTATGGGTGTTGTTCCTGGTAAGTTCACTTGTCCTTGCCTTGAGTTTGTGTTTAATGTCCCTGGCAGACAACCAATGGTGACAGTAAACTACCCTGTTGTGCCACCCCCCCCATTGGGCTCGAGGAACCCATGATTCCCTTCCTAGTCCACACGAGTCAACGCCATTCACCCCCATTCATCTGGGTGGTCCCATCACCACCTCCTGGCTGGGTTTCGGGGGGACCAGGTGACTTGCCCCACCGTGCTCCATTCGCTGAGGTTCGAACTACTTCACCTTACAAGCATTGTCCAGCGGAGCACGATGAGGGATTTATACCCCCTACTCCCAGCTCCAGATCAGCAACTCATCCAGTGATTCTTCAGCCACCAGGCGCTCCAGTTTATGTCCCACAGTCACCAGACTTGCGCAGTTCACATACGCAGGAGACATATCACCATCTTGTAGTCCTGCCCCTTTACCAATGTGGTTTGATGATCAACAGCATCCTGTACAGTTCAGGCCTCCACACTCACCCCCTCTGCCAGTTCCCCAAAATGTTATCAGTGTCGATCAGATTCCGATCCTATCTCCTGGCCAGTTATACCCAATACCCACGTCTCCTCAAGAGCCTATATTCCTCACCTTATGGGACCTCGTATGGGACAGCCAGTGGTTCCACCAACGATTCTGCTCATGGAGACGGCTCCTGTTATGCTCATGCCAGGTCATGAACATGGGGTGGTGGAAAGGTCCCCAAGTCCTCACTGCTCACTTTGTTCTGTACATACTCGTCATTCTCCACAACTGGAGCAGTTTGCCCAGCCACACCCTGAGCCCCCAACAATTCACCAAGGTTCACGTTCTATTTATGCTCATCCTGAACCCACGGTTGTGACCCTTCTGGCGTGGATGTATGACTATGCCTATTATGACCCCTGTCACTGTTGATGTTATGATGATGACCATTACTACCTGTGGCATAGAAGACGATGCTCGCTTTACTATGATGATGACTGCGATTGCTGCTGCTGTTGCCATCATCATCCCAATTCTGATGAGGATGAGGATGAGGACGTGCGAGAGGCTGAACCACATGAACATGGCAGGGCTAACGTACTACCAAGTGCCCGTTTGGTATCTACTAATATGTAGTACATGGCTTGACATCCGTACCTGGCCATTGGTGAATACCAAAAAATTTAAAATGTTATTTTCCAGACTTCGGCCCCACTAAACCATGTTCTCTGTTTTTTTCCGAGTTGAAAGGTCTTTGTTTCATCGAATTCTGATCATGCATCATGTGTTGAGGAGATATTGGCGACTGAAGTTGGGTAGTTTTGGGACAAAAAAAGTCACGTGGACAACTTGCCTGAAATAGATGAATGTATCTAAGCATCTGCTCTGCGTGTCGGGCCCATGGTTGGAATTTTGTAAGGAGAAATATGACTTGTCCTCCATTCTTGACTGACTGCCAAGGTCCATTGGCCATATCTGTGCCTGATGTTTTTATTCCAACATCTGCAGTGTGGTACTTTTCTAGACTCCATTCTCAGGGAGCCCCAGTGCAATACTAACTGCCTAGCGTCACCTGTGCAAAGAGTTTCTTTCTCCACAATGCACAAAGGTGAACCTGCTTTGTGCCATCAGTCGTTGATAAATGGACCCTCTGCTCAGGTGCAACCGCACCCTCACTCTACTGCACCCTCACCCTACACTCCTCCATCTCCACATAATGTCTCCCATAACTCGTGGTATGGCTTGCAAAGGTATCAGGCATTATGTGCCATATAACCTGCGCTCTCATGGCCCCAACCAAACCTTGTTAGACCTTTCAACTCTACCATCTACTCCAAGGACTCCAGTCCACCCGCGCAACACCGTTCATGCTCATACTGGTGTTCCTGCCCCTCCCGTCCATGCCATAGAAGGCAACCCCTTGGCGAATGCTGTGAGGAAACAACGATAATCCTTTAAGATGTCTGCTGACCATTGTTTACAGAATGAATTTATATATCCTGATGCTCGAAAGGCTATACAGGATGGTGTACCTCCGGTGCCCTATATATATCATTTATTTTCATGCTTTTGATGCTGAATTCTGATGCAGGAGGATGTCGGTTTCGGGATCAAGCTTAGATTCATTCAAGATTGTTTTGAACTGGGGAATGCTGTGAACGAACAGTAGAAGAAAATGTGAGTACCCCTGCTCATCCTTGTGATCTCCTACTGATATTGCTGATAGTCTTCGGGCTCTGGAGGCTGGCGACCCTGTCTCCCAGGAGAGACTTGTATGTATATTCATTTTAGTCGTTGTGATCTATGATCATGTTGTTGTGAATGCAGGACATGTTTGGATGGGGCGCCCTCGACTATGTCGAGCAATGTGTGGAAATTGTCATGCAAGCCATGGCTAGTGAGATAAAGGAGTGCATATTTTTGATAATTGACAAGAATTAGTTGCTCATGTGTTTTGGCAGCATGTTGCCTGCCCATGGCACAGCGTCAACTTCCAGTACTTGACCTGCAACTGGGTCACGGTAATGATGTCTACTAGAAGATATCGTTGCAACCACCCCTCATTTGTAATTACTGATACCTGTGATAACATTCCAATTTGCTAGCTCTACTACTCAGGTGGTGTGTCTAAAACAGCCAGCAGGAATGGTGGACTATTGGGGAGCCCTGGCTCTGCCAACTAGGGCATTCACACACCAGTAGAGTTAGGTCAGACCCTAGGAGGTCCGAAGCCAATGTTTGTAAATGCTAGTCTATAAAAAATAAGAATAAAAACATTCCAACTTACTTTTACTTTCCTATGTAACTTGCAATGTGAACACTTTTATACCTTGTCTGTGCGCATCCTCCCCTGTCACATTTCACATGTACCGATTTAATAAGGAGATTTAGGCGTCATGTACAATGACGACAGGAATATTGAAGTGGAGAAGCAAATTTGTGAGAGCACTCATGGTCATGTGACAGAGTCATTTGTGTGTTAGAGACGTGTCGTGTTACAGTTTGGCAACCAATCTCTAAGCTTTAATGGCACGGATGAAGCAGATGGCCAAGAAGTGTGCGTCAGGTCGTGCTAAGCCTGCGCAACTTGCAGGTCACAAGAGACCTCAGACGTCTTCGACTGCAAGCCTCACACCAAACTCACTAAGTCCCCTTTCCTCATGCCCACCCTCCCCAGACCTTCGACCAACGACATTCGCCAATCAATCAAATAGAGTATGTGGTCCTGACATGGTTCTTCGAGCCAACCTACTACGTCTTCTTACAGTTCTGTTATCTCTGCCACAATGGCGGATGCACCATCACATGTTCCAACCGCCCATGTCCCCGTGTGGTGTGCGATGTCTGCATCGCCATACCAGAGTCAATTGCAAATAACATTGGTTCTCCAGAAATGTCTTTTAAGTGCCCTGCATGCCATGAGAAGGAGGAGCATGCAGCCCGCTCCAAACCCATGCCGTACTTTGTATGTCCACTCTGATATTCTATGCTAGCGCTAATATTCTTGAAGGCATTTACACAGACTGTGCAGGGGAATTCAGTTCCCGCATGCAATGAGCCAACGTTTATCAGCGGTGTGTGTGAAAGAGCTTCCAAGTCTCAAGTATGTGGAGGACCCATCCTCATCATTCACTTTGTTTACATGGGGTTGAATGCGAGAGGTGGTGTCCCTCGTGTCCTGAATATGGCATTGGAGGAGTATCACTCAGAGAAAACATTGCGCTACTTGGAGGTTGTATTTGATTTTGGCACATGTCATAAACTTGGTCTTTGGCAGTCCAAAGCTGAGAGCTTTGCAGCCACAATTGGTGAAGATATCTTTCAGCAGAAGATTTTTTTTATCTCTGTACACAGCAAAGTGACACATGGTGATTTATTTGCAGGGAAGGGAGAGGATGGGAGTGATGTGGCAGTAAGGCCAGAGGATGTGAGTGCATGGTTCAGCTGTTTGTCGATTAAGTCTCATTCATACAGTTTATGAATTATTTGTTCTCCAGAGGTCTTCAACCTCTTGTCAATGGTGCTACCATTTTTATGCTGTCATGTGGCCCACTTGTCACATTCTCAGAATCCATTTGCAGCCTCAAGAAAGCACTACTCGAGTATGCCATATCTTTTCTTGTAGTGGTAATGACCATCTGAGACTTACTGATAGGCTGAGACCCACGTATACAGTTGCATTTGGTGCAAAGCGTTTTATCAGTGCAGTTGTTAAGTCATTCATTGTTGCTTTTGGTGTTTGAGTCATCATTCAAGGCCACGATCTTGGAGAGGTCTTCAAGGATCTGCTTGATGCTTCCATCGAGCTCCCCATGCACACTGACACATATATATTCCAAGTGAAAGATCAAATGGCCGCCAGCACCCCCAGTAATGCTATCCATGTAAGTGGCACCCGCTATACATGGTTCCACTCCCATTGTTGTCCATGGGGAAACCCTCTCCCAATGAGCTGTCCAAACTGCAGTTCCATCCGCTCATGGCCACCATCAAAGTCAGGTCGAGACCAATCTGGCACCCCTGGGCACATCAGTACATGCCGATCTCCAACATGTGGCTTCATGTCATTCTCGTATCAACCCCAAACTCCCTATGAGATCATGAAAAGCAAAGCCAAAGATAATGAGGCGAAAGGGTGGATTAAACAGACAGGAATATAGAAAGCCCACTTTGGTTGATTTGTGTCATTCGGCATCACTGCTGTATATGATCCCATCCTTCCATTCTCATTGCCAGCACATCTCACTTTTGTAATGCCATATCAAAGCGCACGAAATAGAACTCCATTTCCAGTTGTGGCGGCATGGTAACACTTGCATTGATGGTTTGCTGGGTGGTATGACCCTTCAGGTAGGGGCTCAGATGTCCGGAATGGTGCTTATCAGCCCCAGTTCCTCCATCCACCCCATTTGCTCCACATCGTTTCCTGGCCCAGGAGTATGCTAACGATCCAACAATGCGTTGGCCACCCAGTGCAAGGGGATCAGGATACCATGCCCATGCGCCTCTCCCAAGCTTTCTGTGGTGCATATATGCCAATGCTAGTGGTAGCCATGAGCTACCTCCGAAGGCCTAATGGCAGGCCCCAGCTTACAACAACCAAGACATGACTGCATTGCTCATTGATACCACTCGCTCCAGTGTTCACTTCCTACACACCAGGCGAATTATCTGCATTGACCATGCCTCACCCAGCGTTTCTTCAAGCCACCCAATCTGTATAATCCAGGGGGAAATGACCAGTCCTCATTGATGAACACCCCCAAAAGCTGTTGAGCACCATATTGAAGCAGTTTGATGTCTTGGAATAGAACGTTATCCGTGAGTGCACGTACATTTTGTGCACCCTCTTTGTCACTGAAGATTGTTAAAATGTTGTTGATGGCATCTCATTCTACCTCTTTTCGACCTGTTTTTCCAGCGTCTGACTTTCCGCTCTGCCAGTCTGCACCTGAAGGGCCTCAAGGAATTGTTTGTAAACTTCCAGGGTAAGTTCCATGTCAAAGGAGGGCTTGCCATCGTTTCATGTTAATCAAGCCATTGCTAGCCCAATAATGGAAGGATGGATGTTCTCCATGAATACACCTGAACTTTTCTTCCACATACACAGTCCCACTGGGATTGAAGATGAAGCTTCCTTACAAACAACAAAACCACAACTGGATGAAGAACTACAGTCACAAGCAAGTGTGTGTGTGATGCTAGCATGCCAACACATTATCTGTGCAGGGGTGTCGTACTAACCGGTTTACCCTGCTATACAGATTGCAGGTCTATGCACCACAGTGGATGAGTTTCTGTATATATGGTATTATCTACCGTCACAATCAACTGTTGGGTGCACTTCAGCCAAACAGCAAATGAGGGCACCACCACCTCCAGAATGAAGCAGTCGATGGAGGACAAATCTTGCAAGAGGCTACTGATGAGGTCACGGTTGTCGTGGCAACTTCAACGAGTTCACACTGGGAGTTATGCTGTTCCCTAACTTCAATCAAGCTCAGGATCGACAGGTATTGAATAGGGCTGCGTATTGTCAAGTAACCCTTCAACATGAGTCTCTATGCGGGATGATCCCTCAACAATGTCACAGTGCAAGATACTCCTCAACAATTGGGAGTGTAGGGAGAACAAGGAAGCTTTGAGGTGCCAGCTACAATCACAATAATGCAGAATGAAAACTTGCCTGTCACCCAAGCACAATAAAAAGCCTTAGTATGGTGCGCTTTTGTCCTCTGCTGGCCGACACCAGTACTGACTTATTGATCACAACCCGAAATGCACCTGCTGAGCATCGTCTAAACAGGTAAACATGCCGATGAATCTTCAGAATGCGTTTGCTATGATTCATAAGTCTCATATTCCTGACCAGAACAAGCGCAGCCATCTATTTGAAGCTACTGTCAAACGCCTCGTAGACTGGTGGGCTGGTATATTCTTCACTGTCTTTTCGACCGGTCATATCAGGAATCAGACATTCGAGGAGGTTCAGCATGAACTCGAAACCAAATTCAGTGCTTCAGACTCTTTCGATGAGGACACAAATGAAACAGAGCGTGTCTGAAGTGTCAACAGCCTCATGAAACATGCTTTGACGCAGCATGGATCTAGAGATACTGGTGCACAGCTTTTTACAGCTCTATGTCAGTGCCCTCGACATCCTGGCCAGACTCGTAGTTAGTTTTCAGAGTGTTCCTTGGAGGACCAGTGTTGGAAAACAGGCAAGACTCTCAAACAAAGGGAAGGCGCCAACCTCATGAGAAAATGTGGAAAGTGGGCCACATGGTGACAGAGACAGTGATATAGAGGGAAAGGATGCACCGGGGTCTTTCCAGCAGGGTGGGATGGGACTGCAGAGTGGTAATAACTCTCTGCTTGGATCTTGGATCTTTCTGACAGCTTGCTCAAGTCAAGGGGAAGGAAAAGGCCCACCTGGTCATAAAACTGCGCAAGAGCAAGAGCAAACCCTCTACCCGTCATAGTACCCTGACTGTGGTTGGGAAATCAAGTGCGTCCAGATAGTGCCAGCTTTGCTTTTATTCATGTCATATTAAGAACCGTCTGATCCAAGACTCGCACCGCCAGTGTTTTGGACCGAAGTCTTTGCATGGGCAGACTCTCGGTGGCTACCAGTTGACCCCATCCATGGCATCATTAAGAAATGGCATGTCTTCAATCCTTCAGGGCCTCAACCTGAAGAGTACAAGGTGTCACAAATAGAAGACAATTGAATGCTATGTGTCATTGTGCTGGAGGAAGACAGCTTTGGCTGTGATGTGACAGCCCGCTACTATGCTCGGGGCTAAAGTGTCCAAGGCTCAGGGAATCATGTAAGTTTGCCATGGTTGTGACAGAGTTTCAGATCATGGTGCTCATCTGTATTGTGAATTCACAGAATAGAGACGACGTCGAAGATGACGAATTGCACATCCATCAGTTAATGGAGGGCATGCCTACTATGCTTGCTGGCTTCAAAAACCATCCCATGTATGTGGACAAATGACCTATATACACTTCGTCCTGATGCCGGACCCATCTAGCTACATGCTTGCCTGTCACCTGAAGAGGGATCAAGTTATTGATCCACCCACGGAACTCGGGAAGTTCAGGGGTGTACCTGGGTATCTGCGATCATCTGTTATATCCCTGAAAATGGTGGAGAACTGGATGCGCCAAGGCAGAACAGTTCATCCTGGTTGTCAACCGATGAAGATGGTCAAACAGCAGGCAGTGACGATCAGTCGTCAGTGGGAAATGGAACTTGCCATCAAATGTGCCAAGTCAGAGGGACACTTCACCCCTGATGGAGAAGTTATGCAAGGATTGTATGCCTTCTCTCAAACTAAATTGTATATGCCTGAGCGCATCAAAAATGTATGTCTTGTAGCTTGCCATCACTCCCCCGCTGTAAGGTTGTTATCACTGATCACCAGATCTGAGCAGGGTATAATACCGCAGAATGAGTTTGGAAATATTGATTTGTACGTGCCATCGATGCTTCCGGGGGGAGCTGTCCATATACCCTGCAAGTGGTTATTTTTATGTTTGCTGCCACACAATAGTTAACGCCAAATGACTCAGTCAAAGGGGTGGCAAAGATAGCCAGGAAACTTGGGTTTGACTACATGGAGGCGATGGTAAGTCACATTGTTTCGGTAGGTGTAAGCACTGTGAAATTACCAAACCATAGACAGGCTTCGAGTTCAAGAAGCACCAGGCCTACCCGGTCCTCGAGGGTATTGTAGTAGCCACCGAAAATGAAGGTGTCATTGTTGAGGTGTGTCGCTTGGTGCAAGCATTCGGACCTTGATGAATGAATGAGATAATAGGCATACCTGGAAGCAGGGCAAGACGCCAAGGAGTGGGCACACATGAAGCGTTTTGACTTTCGACCAAGTCTGCAAATGTTGGGTCCGGCTCATACAAGGTCTCCATATACATGATCACTTGCAGAAACAATATGGCTCAAACCCCATGGAGGATGGGCCCAAGGAAGAGACCCAGCGCAAACACTGGCAAGACACCAAAATTTTCGAATCAACTGAAGATTATGCTGTGGCTGCATTTCCCTGTAAAAAAAGCCAACTCGGGAAGTGCCACTTGCGCCAGTGACAACCTTGCTTGAAAGTGCAAAGGGCCCATTTCCTGGCACTCATTGATGTGTGCCCAGGACATATATAATGAAACACACTGCAGTCCATATCATGGAAATACTTTCAGTCGTCTGATGGTTCCCACAGACTTATGGTGTGGAAGAAACCTTGCCAAGCAAGGTAATAAGACCAAGGACTGTTGTAAAGGTATACATATCTTTACTAGAAAAAGGGCCAACTGTGTGCGGCAGGTAATACCTTGTTTACATTTTACCTTGGAATTTTTGTTGTTTGTTATATCAGCATATTGGTTTAAATTTGCATGTGAAAAGTAACTCGGGAAGTGCTGCTGGGGGCGGTGGTGACAACAATATGGGCTTATACATACAAGTCACATGATTGTGAGCGCTCTCACAAATTACCTTTCCCACTTCAAGCTTCAAGCTTCAGCTTCATTCGTGTCGATGATGCTTGCCTTTGTTTGTCACGTTGGTGGACATCTGTCGCCCATGCCTACAATATTGTCAGTCACATTGGTGGACCTCTGTCGCCCATGCTGATAGATAGTTGGTCAATGATACATACTAGCTTAGCACTTGTCAGAGGCACCATGCAATTACCAGCATTGGTCACCACACAAAAACTTAGCATACATGTTTACCAATTATCGCTCACAAGGTTAGAGGCAGCACCGCAACCTCTCGAATATACTCTTTATATTCACTGAAATGGGCAGAGGGCAGTGGACATGGCTAATATATTATTCAAAATCTAGAAAAAATAACCCCCAAGGGATAATACAACTTTCAGTGACAGAAATGGTTGTAGGCAGCAGCAAACGACAGTGGGAGATGGGACGACAGGTGGGGGTGGTTACGAATGAGCCTATGAGCTTAAAATACGATGCAAAAAGACAAAAAATGCGTTCTTGGTCGCCTTGTGTGACTTCGAACACCTAAAACCTGAGTAGGCAGCCTCGCTTGACTGCCAAAACATGAAGATAATGATGGGAACGTCTGGGATGGGTCGCATCGCATCTATGGGTGATTACGAGAGAATAACGGGGGGAATTGGCATCTTGATTGGTCTCAGAAGTCTCAGAGGGTCTCAGTAGGGCTGCTGTGTAGCACGCGCATGGAAAATTCGAATATCGCGGGAATAGCTGGGTGTATCAACAAGCGGTATATACTGCCAGGTAGCTGTCACTGGGTATTTATGG
>JANFAE010000526.1:0-65245 GCA_024613145.1 Pisolithus marmoratus | reverse complement strand
GCAACCAGAATATCCTTCACACTGTGTCAGAAGACCTTATCATTTCAAATCTTTTAGGAATGGAGAAAGGGATAAAAGCCCTTGTTGAGCTCCTAAATGTGACCAATGCCCCTCAAAAATGGAATGGAACTGATTCCAACTGTGCTGACCTACTAACACCAGCATCCTCAGAGTAACATCTACACTATACCTCTTTCTCCATTTTATGTTTTATATCATGATACTCTTACAATACATAGACAACCATACCAACTTGACTAACCCTGTTATATTTTAAGCTAACTGTTAACTATTTGTTTCACTGTGACTAGCCATTAGGTGGTACATACTTTACTGTTTACTCTTTGTGCCTATTGGCACCACATCTTAGTAGCAGTCTACCTGTTGTGGTATACAAATATATATTCTCTCCCTCCTGGGAATGTGACAGTCACACAACTTTGTTGATTAAGACAGTGTTATCACACAAGTAACTTGGACTTGGACATAAAAGATGTTCCTAGCCACTCATCAAGCACTGCAGAATTCTCAGTCAGCTGTTCCTAATATCCAGCCTCAAGTTCATATACCCTTTTCACTGGAATGGGTGCCTTGAATTATTACAAATAACCCAGTTCACAGCTGGTTCTTCCTCACAATCCTATGGAAGGGGAGCAAAGGAGAAACTCACTGGTTCTGGAGAGCAAGAGAAAGGGGTCGAAGACATGATTAAGCTTTCTCCATACCAGAAAGCAGTGAGTGAAGGAGGCAAGCAAATATGGGTAAGTTTATGATGATGTTGAGTTTAGCATTGCTAACTCACCTAGGTATTGCCATATCTTGTCCCCACACCTGATGTGGGGAGCATGGCCAAGCAGTTCATAGAGACACTACAGACAAGCAATTTTTGCTCACAGAATTAGCAAAAACTGAGAGGGCTTTCGAGGACTATGAAATTGCTTTACATTGCTATCTCAGCGATGCAGAGAGAGTAGAACAACTCATGAAGGCGCATTTTGTCATCCAGAAGCCAAAAACTATCAAAAGGAAATACATGACAGCAGCTGCTGAACTGTCCATGCACAATTTTTGTCAATCTCATGAGCCTAGTAAGTTCCTCCTCAAGCACTAGCTGGATACATAATGATGCTAAATGTTGGCCTCCAGACAAGCCCCAAGTCTCTCCATGATTTTTGAGGAAGCAGAAGGTTCCTCTCTTGCACCAGTTTGATAGCTTTTGACTTGGACAGATTGTAGCATTTTGAAGATAATGAACTCCTGTTACTATTGTTTCATGTGTCCTTAAATTTCTGTTGTATCAGTCTACCAATGCACAAGCTGTGTTTTTGAATCAACAACCACATTGGTGGTGTGCCAACTGTTGTCCCTGTTTGCTGCAAATATTTATTGTTCAATTCCTCCAATGACTCATCTGAATCATTCAATCCAAGGTGGTCTCCCAGAAATCTCTGTTGGAACTGGACCGAATTGGATATGCATCCAGCACAACTTCATATTGAAATGTCAAACTCCCAAGTGCAGTGGCATTCTGCCAACAAAGGTGTTTTCTTGCAACACAGTGACTAGGTGTGTCGATGCTAGCAATGGGGCTGCCTGTCAACCCATCTAGTATGACTGTAGTTTCTGAAGACACTCATTGAAGTCACATGCTCTAACCTATGTTCATATTGATGGGTGGGCCATCTAAAGTTGAAGAAGATGACAATGTGGAGCAGATCCTTGAGGCCCTCAGTCAGCATATCTAATCACTGCTGGGTCGAAGTCTCAAGTGGGACAAGAAATTGCTGCACATTGAAGAATGTATCCCAAAGAGACAGAAGCATTGCTTTCCAACATTCTTGTTCAGCAACACTTGGACAAGCTTGTAAGCAAGCTAATGTATGACCACATTCTGGGTGTGTGGTACTGACTGCTAGGGAGGCATGTTATTCATTGCATATTGCTATCCAAGGATGTTTGTTCTGAGACAGGGGTGTCCTCTGCAATACAACTACCCTCTCACCATGGCTTGCAAAGGTGGGTTACTATCTTCAGATACATAACTGTGTATGCCAATCCTAACTGTTGTATGTACCAATGAAATTGTAGAGACACTCAGTTGAATGTAATTTGCTGCCTTTCAAGCTAGACCTGACACCACCTGTCCCACACCTGTGCCCTCAGTTGCCTCCTCTCCCACCTTGGTCAGAGCCTCTTCCATGGCCAAAGTGTCCATGATCGAGATCATCAGTTAAGCATACTGCCAATGTCCTGTGTAAGTTGGGTAATTGCAACACTGTCAAGACCAGTTCTCAATGGTCTCTGAGAAGTCCAAGGTCATAGGTAGATGGAGGGTCTAAGTCTGGAGGGTCGGAGTTGGCATACAACTTAGCACACTATGACCTGCAGAGTTTCCTGAGGTTGGAGTAGTCAGAGAGTAATGAGATCAATGAGTATCTTATTTGATATTCAAACTGAGGTGCTACAATGTATGTACAAGGAGGGGTTTTATACTAGAGGGAACATTCTGAGGCAATGTCTGGGTAACAAAACTCTGGAGGGCAGTGTGGAACATTGACAATGTTCCTACAGGCTGTACCAGAGTATCAGGCAATCCGAAAGTCCAAAGGTTAGACTGAAAAACACCAAAACAGTTAGACATATAGTGGCAGAAGGAAACCATTCTAAATATAGAACAGAACAGAGTAACAGATCAAACTATAAACAAAACACAGAATGGAGTTTCATGGCAGACTCCTGAGAGCCTGGACTGAGCCAGAAGTCCTTGGACTCAGGCCCAGACTATACACACGTGTCACAGATGTGACAGTATCCCCCCTCTTAGGGCCAAGCCCTCAAGGCATTGGAGTATCAATGCATGTGTGTTGGTTTTCGAAGTCTGCATTGTCAGAGTCTGAAAATTTTTCATAGTGCAAAGACTCAATGGAGTTCTTATGAGTCTCACTTCCATTTTCCAATCATCATGTCTTCATCATTGACAATCATCCCTGTCATCAAACCAGCCATTGTGGACTGGTCTATCCTGACCACAGAGGAGCTAGAGGATAAACCCAGGGACAGTGTAGCCACCAAGATAGCAAAGTTTGATGAGCATCAGCAGCACCAGCATGCTGCTCTGCAAGAGGCACTATAGGCTGAAGAAGAGGAACAGAAGGCCCAGGCTGTGGCAGCTGAATGGGCCCAGAAGGTGAGAGAGGCCACAGAGAAGAAGGTGGCTGAGCAGAAAAAAGCCCAAGAGTTAGAGGCTGAGCAGAAAAGGCTGGAGAGCAAGACATGGAAGGTGCAGGGAGAAGTGTCATCGGTGAGTGGTGATACCATCACTCACAATTCTGTATTAACAAGTCTGGAATATCTGTAACAGACTGCAGCTGGGAGCAGCATGGTGGGTGACAAGCCAAAGGCTTGTTCTGCCTGTGTTAAGGCTGGCAAAGAGTTGCATTCCCAGGACAGGTCAAAGCAAGTCTTGCCTTCAGTGTCAGAAAAGTAAGGCCAAATGTGACTTGACCATCCAAGCAGCAGAATCTGAGAAGCATATGGCAGCAGTGACATCCCCTCGAGGTGGAGAGCAGAGAAAATGTCAGAAGAGGGTCACACAGTCCAGTGACACTGGGGATGGTGATGACGAGGCTATGGACGAGACACTGGACATGGAGATCATCCAGAAGCCACAGACCCTATGCCTGGTGCCCCCCCAACAAGACTCCATAGCAGAGGTTTTGGACAGATGCCTTGGGGAGATCATGCAGGCAATTGACAGGAACATATCAGCTGTCAAGTCCATGTCTAAGGACATGAAGGACTTGACTGGGGTCCTTGATGAGTCATTTGAAGTTCTGAAAGCTGCCACTACCACTCTGATCAACCAGGCCATGAACGAGGACGATGCCTAGGACCAGTGGACTTTCTCTTTTTTTTTGTTGTACTGCATATCATACTGGCATTGTGATTTCCCCCCCCCCCCCTTCTGAATATAAATTTCCTTTCTTCAAGGTCCTGAGTGATAGAGTTTGTACTCAGAGATTCTGAAAACTTAGAGGTGACATATGACAGAGTTCAATGGACTGGGTTTGTCTGGATATGCTTTGTGAAAGTCTGATACTAAATCAGGGGCATTTCCTAATTCAGTGGCTATGAGCCAGGAGGTTTCCTCATCTGTGCCCTCATAGCTGGCCCACTTGACTAAGTACTGCAATGGACATCGTCTTCAGCAATCCAGTTTGGAGTCTAGGATCTTCTCTATTTCGAATTCTGGTTCTCCGTTGACTTCAACAGGTGGAGGTGGAGGTTGGGTATGATTGGGGATAACATTTGGAGTTGCAGGCTCTAGTTGGGAAACATGGAATACAGGGTGTATGGACTTCATAGAGTCAGGTAGACAAGTAGTGAAGGATAGTGATCCAACATGGGCGATGATAGGGTACAGACCAAGGTTCCTTTCCAAGAGTTTCTTCGATGGTCTAGTGGACCTGAAGTACTTGGCTTTAACATACACTAAATCTCCGATCTGGAAGTCTGGAGGTGGTGCTCATTTGGCATCAGCCAGACCTTGGTATCTCTTTTGGGCTTCAGCCATTTCCTCTCAGAGATATGCATGCAGAGACTCTAAGTCCACTGCATAGTTTCTAGCTTGAGAAGATGTTAGATCTCATTCCAGATGAACAGTGACATTTGGGTGATATCCCTTATTGGTGAAGAATGGCAAAACTCCAGTAGTGGCACTCGGAGCATTGTTGTAAGCAAACTCCATGAGTGGTAGTGACTCGGACCAATTGTCCTGTTGGTAGTTGCAGTAGACTCAGAGGTATGTACTGCTCAAATGTCTGGTTCATGTGTTTGGTTTGGCTGTCACCTTCAGGGTGGTATCTGGAAGTGAAGTGGAGTTTCATGTCGAGAGCTTTGCCCAGTGATCGGAAGAAATGGGAGACAAACTCCATACCTTGGTCGGAGGTTACATGAGAAGGGACTCTGTATTTAGAAAACACATGGAGTAGGAAGAGTTGGGCGAGTTGTGGAGACATGATGGTGTCATTGGTAGGGATGAAGATTGCTTGTTTCAAGAGGCAATCTACTACAACCAATATGGCAGTGTGCGACCCAGAGTTTGGGAGCTGTTCAATAAAGTCCATGGAAATGGAGTTCCAGGGTCTCTCCAGGATCAGTAATTGCTTCAACATGCCATACAGTTTGTGTCTCAGGGTTTTGGCATGTGCACAGGCAGTGCAAGATTTGACATAGTCTTTGATGAAAGTTTGGACACTTGGCCATGTATATTCACAATGGACGAGCTCGAGTGTACGGTTTTGGCTGAAGTGGCCTGCAAGGGGATGGTCATGTTTATACCAGAGTACACAGAGTTGAAGGTCATCAACATCTGGTACATAGATACAACTATCTAGACGTAGTAGTCCAGTATTGTCTAGTTTCCAATGAGGGTTTGATAAGTTGGAGAGATGAATTTGGCTGAGGGGGTCTGATGGTAAGGTGGACTTTATATCAGCATGGAGTTGTTCGATGTCCATGATCATGCTAGCATGGAGTACTGGGCTTTCCAAGTAGGTAGCCCTTAGGGAATTTGACAGTTGTTCATTGGTGAAAATGGGATGGAGATTCTGCAGGTTAGCTCAAGTGTAGTCCCTATCCCCCTCTTTGGGGTAGACATCCCATCGTCTAGTCAAGGCATTGGGCTTTGCTCCGAGCTTACCAGGGCAGAAGCAGATAATCATATTGAATTGCAAAAGGTACTTGGACCAGCATGCCTGATGCCTGGTGAGAACCTTAGAAGTCGAGAAATACTCCAGGTTTCTGTGGTCAGTAATGACGTTGATAGGTTGTGCTGGGCCCTCGAGGTAATGGCACCAAGTCTGGAAGGCTTCATATATTGCTAGTAGCTCCTTGTCATGTGTATTGTAATTCAACTCTGGAGCAGTCAAGGTCCAAGAATAAAAGGCCATGGGACATATTTCATTGTCTGGGCATGAGATGGACAAAATGCCAGCAATGGCATAGTCTGAGGCATCAGTCTCAACCATTATTGGAAGTCCAGGTTGGAAGTGGGTGAGAATTGGAGCAGACAAGAAGGCTTCCTTGAGATGATTAAAGGACTGGTGACACTCCTCAGAGAAACTCCAGGGTGTGTTCTTTCTGGTAAGACATGTCAAAGGCACCACAATATCAGAGTAATTTGTATAAATGAATTGATGGTAGAAATTGGCAAAGCCAAGGAAGGATTGAATATCTTTCACTTTACGGGGTTTGGGCCAGTCATGCATGGCCTTAACCTTGTCCTTGGACATTGTCAATCCATCAGGTGATAGGAAAAATCTGAGATATTCTACAGACTCAGAGTGGAACTTGCACTTCTCCAGCTTGGCATAGAGACTGTGTTGCCAGAGTCAGTGAAGTACCTCATGAACATGTTTTTTGTGGTTCTCAATATTATCGGAGTAAATGAGGATGTCATCCAGGTAGACAATGACACAAACATCCAATAGGTCTGCAAAGATGGAGTTGACAAAGCATTGAAACATGGCTGGGGCATTGGTAAGTCCAAACAGCATCACGAGCCATTCATAAGATCCATAACAAGTCCGGAAGGCCATTTTCCACTCATCTCCATCAGCAATGCATACCAGATGATAGGCATGTCAGAGATCTATCTTAGTGTAGACTTTAGCTCGACTAGGTGAATCGAGTAAGTCCAAGATGAGAGGGAGAGGGTAGTGATCCTTCTTTGTGATTTTGTTGAGACCCCTGAAGTCAACACACAGGTGAAGAGATCTGTCCTTCTTTTTGATGAAAAGGACCAGGGTGGCATAGGGAGAGAATGTTGGGTGGATAAAGCTGGTAGCGAGGTTCTCATTGATGAAAGTCCGGAGAGCTGAAAGCTCAACCGGTGTAGGGAATGGGTTTTCCCTACCAAGAGATTTTGTTTTTATACTGTGTTTCTCATATTTTGACTTGATTTTCCAGTTATTATATGTTTATTACCTTAGTGCAAGGTTTTCTTGCTTAGTCAGCATTTTTTTCATTACCTAGCCTGTACTTAATTTTCTAACAATCAAGTGACAAGTTGCGAGTTCCGAGTTCAAGTGCAAGTTCGAGTTCAAGAAGGTCAAGAGTGGCCTTTCTCAGTGTTTAGACAGCCCCAGACAGCCTCAGACATCATCAGACTGTGTCTCTCACCAGACTATAGAAGCCCCTCTGGACTAACTCCCCCCTTCAGTCTCTCTGCTCTCTCCCAGCCTCACTGTTCTTCTTTTCCTACACCAGGGAGAGGGAGTAGAGGGTTCCCAGCAGTGGAGTAGTTCCTTCCTCCAACTCGATTTTGAGATTGAACTCTCAGTGGGGCACAAGCATGGAAGCTTTTGCTTTACTAAACATGTCAGTGAAGTCGTGATAGACTGAGGGTACCAATGATAAGTCTGGTGTGTCCTGCACAGTGGCAGCCTGGAGTTTGGGGTTATCTTGGGGTTGAATCCGGAGGGAGAACTGGAGTGAGCCATCTATCTTACAAGCATGCAGGAAAGCTGCCACATTGATCAGAGAGATGTTAGGTGCTCAGAGGCCGGGTGGAGAAGAGTTGTCAACCATGGAGGGTGAAGTGGAGATTGGAGAATCATGGAGGGTATCTCTGGAGTCTCTCAGAGGTAACTCTGAGACAGAGGGTGACATCGGCACTGGCAAACAAGATGTAAGGTTCTGGAATTTAATACTGCCCAATACCCAATCAATCAATGGATTGTAATGGTGTAGGGAATTAGATCATAGAACCAGGGAAAACAGAGAATAGAAGTGTTGCAAGTCTCATTTTGTCCTCAAAGAGGGTTCTCGAAACCCAGACAGCTCAGGTACTAAATTGGTACTGAGAATTGAAGACTGGACTTAGAATTCGACACTGGGAAAAGCCATTAAAATCATATATGCAGCAGGAGACCACAGACTCTCAAGCTTTGCCCCAGACTTGGGCTACTTGCTCTACAATGAATGTGCAATAGTGTAGGTTAAAATTCCCATGTGACTCTCGCACCCCAAACTCTTGCATGCTTAGTCATCACATTTCCCACCTCACTCCTAAGTCCCCCTTGCCTTGCTCCTCTCGACCCTCGAAACCTCTCCTCTAACCCTCGAAACCACTCCTTCGACCCTCGAAGCCTCTCCAACGACCCTCAACACCTTTCCGACCTCTCTCAACACCTTTCCGACCTCTCCCCTCGACCCTTCCTTCTACTCCCTCGACCCTCAATCCTCTCCAACCACCTTCCTCTCTCGATTCTCCTAGTAGGGGCCTCGCTGCACCTACAACAGGTGAGCCAGTTATGTCTGAGAATGATCTTACACTCAGAATCCAATGGAGTTACATAGAAGGTCATATCAATGACATCTCTGGAAGGGAAACAGATGGAAAGATTGGTGGCTTTATCAATAGTTGTCATTGTCACACTGTTGAACAAATGGAGGACGAGTGGAGGGACAGAATATGTGGAAAGGTGGTGCATATTGGCAAAAATGGAGTCTACAAAGCAGTGGGTTGCACCCAAGTCTATTAAAGCTGAAGTTTCCAGAATATCATAAGAGTCAAGAGTCACAGAAGGCTTCAATGAAATTGGATTTGAAAGAGTGGACATGTTGAGGCATGCCTCCACAGGTGCACAGTCGGTATCAACGCAACTCCCAGGCTGTGTGGAGTTCTGGGAGCTGCTCTCTATTTTTTTGCCTCAGTGGAGGCAGTCAGTTTTGGTTCCAACTTGGTTGCCATGGCTGCATGGGCTTTGGCTGTGCAGGAGGTGGATCTGGGGCACTCCTTGGCTTTATGTCTGGCATTTCTGCAGAACATGCAAAGGTTCTGCTTGAAGCATCTCTTCCATTCTGCTGGAGTTAGCTTTCCATCTTTTCCAAGCTTGTTGGTGAGAGCAGAGGTTTGTCTGGAGTTCAACTGATTGTTAGCAGGTTTTGGAGTGGAGCTGGACATGGCTGGGGTACTGGTCATGGAGGACTGGGTTCCATTACTGGATTTCTGCTTATCCCCTTTGTTACTGGGGTTAGACTTATTGTTGGTATTAGTTCTGGAGTTTCCTCCAGAGGACTTGGTCTGATGAGTGACCTCGTCCTTATGTTCCCAGTATCGTGCATCGATTTCCTGTGACAATGCATGCAAGCCATTTAGGGTGTTAGGTTTGCTGACCCTACTAATCTCGTCCTTGATATGGTCTGGAAGTCCAGCATAGAATAGGTGACAGAGGGCACCATCTCCATAGCCCCGGACTTGAGAGGCCAAACAGTTGAAGTCAACCACATAGCGGTTGATGCAATGGTTCTCCTTCATGTGAAGATGATCAAGTTGGTGTTTGGCATCAGTGATGGGGTTGTGGGGTCTGAAGGTAGTCTGGAGTTCTGCCATGAAGTCTAGCCAGCTGTCCATCCACAGAGGATGGTTTGCTGGATCTCTGGTGTTAAGAAGGTCCAGTTCAAACCATTCAAGGGCCATGCCCTTCAGGTACAACTGAGCGAATGTAACCTTATTTCTATCCTGATGGACCACCTTAGGGCAATCCTGGAAACACAGCTCGCATTGGACTAAGAAGGTCCAGAGCTTCCAGGGATCGGTCCCATCGAAGGTGTCTGGCTCACAGACTTTAGCCCTAGAGGAAGAAGGTTCCCCTGAGTTATGGGCAGAGTGTGAGAGACAGTCGATGGCAGTGGCTAAGTTGTGTAAAACCACCAGTTGTGGCTCTAGTTCATCTGGGGTGTCTATGAAAGGGTTGTCGTCTTTGTCTTCATCATCTCCATAGTTGTCCAGATTATCATCTCTGGGATTGCCACCTCCTGGACCATCACTGCCAGGTCCATAACCACTGGGGAAGTCCAGGGTGCAATGGGGTGCCAAAGCAGATCATCTGCTGGATGAACCAGCTCTTTGGGTGGGTGTCAGGGTTGGCTCCCCTCTAGCAGAGAAGCTACAGAACTGGTCAATGGGAGGCAGAGCATGCCTATTACTGGCTAAAGCGATCTGAGCATTTGATCAGTGAATATCAGTGAATATTGGTGATAGCTGCTCACTCTGTGGCTTCAGCCACCATCAAGCAAGCATGAAGTCGAGTAGTCATAGTCATTGGGGTGTGGGTGGGTGAACTCGTGCAAGCCTCAGTTCGAATATACTGTCAAGACCAGTTCTCAATGGTCTCTGAGAAGTCCAAGGTCATAGGTAGATGGAGGGTCTAAGTCTGGAGGGTCAGAGTTAGCATACAACTTAGTACACTATGACCTGCAGAGTTTCCTGAGGTTGGAGTAGTCAGAGAGTAATGAGATCAATGAGTATCTTATTTGATATTCGAACTGAGGTGCTACAATGTACAAGGGGTTTTATACTAGAGGGAATGTTCTGAGGCAATGTCCAGGTAACAAAACTCCAGAGGGCAGTGTGGAATGTTGACAACATTCCCACAGGCTGTACCAGAGTATCAGGCAATCCAAAAGTCTGAAGGTTAGACTGAAAACACCAAAACAGTTAGACATATAGTGGCAGGAAGGAACCATTCTAAATACAGAACAGAACAGAGTAACAGATCAAACTATAAACAAAACATGGAATGGAGTTTCATGGCGGACTCCCGAGAGCCTGGACTATTCACACATGTCATGGATGTGACAAACACCTACTCAGTTCAAATATATGATTGATGAGGATTGTTACCTCAGTCACCCCTGCTCATTGGGACTAACATGGTTATCTCTATGGTTTGCATATGATTACCAGCACAGTGAGTAGTTTGTTTGTTTTTTTGCTACAATGAGTGAATTCCAATAATGTGTTAGCTGCTCTTCTGTCATGACTTGTGACTATGACCAGATCCACATGATGCATAGGCAGGTGCAGGATACATACCTGTTCAAACTGCCAATTCCTCACCCCCCCCCCCTGGTAGTTGAATGCTGTGTGGCCATGGCAGAAAATACCTTCTCACAAACCTGTGTCTGCAGTCAAATTTTCAGTGGCCTAGGTACCTTCACACATCATGAAAAAGGATGCTGCCAAAACAAAAAGCGACTTGCCAGTGCCCTCAAAAAGGCAAAATGAGTCTATCAGAGCAAAAGAGCTAAAATTTCAGGTTATTGTGCAGTCTCTGAAGTGGATGATACTGGCATAGGGCTTGCAGGCCTGTCTGATGTGGATTGGGCCCATGAAATCCCCAAGGTGCAGCCTGCTGAGTCCACTTTGCAGCAGGTACATGTTCAGGGACTTCAGTTCTTTGGTCAAGTGAACAAAAAAGCCACTTTCAGATTGATCCAGATTTACAGCATGAGTTGTTGCAGGGTGATGAGCTACTGCTAGCTCAGAGAAGGGCTCAGTGCACCAATCGCCAGCTGCCTTTATGCTTTTGGGACATGCTTCCAGAACCACCATTACTACTTCCCCCAACTATTGACCTACCCAACTCCTCAGTATTGTCAGCGCTGCAAGGCAACTTGGCTTCATCTTGTGACACACTACCAGCTCATGTGGAGAAACATACATCTTCTCTCCACTCCTCATCACAAAAGATATTCAAGTCACAGATTTATTCCATATATATGACACTAATATCCTCCCTTGTTATGATCCAGAAGATCCCTATTCAGTCAATAATGCATGTCTGCAGCATGTGGCAAGCTCCAATCCAGAGGCCTCAGACAAATCACATGTGAATCTGTACTTCCCTTACCCAAATGAGAGTGTGATGCATCTTGGCAACTGGTATTGGAACCAAGGTGTTCACAAGTCCTGGGAGTCTTTCAAGCAGCTGATTGATATTGTCAGGCACTCTTCCTTTTCACCAGCTGCTGTGGCTCACACCTCCTGGGATGCCATCGATGATCAGCTTGGCTACAACCAATTTGATGGTGATCAACCAGAGTGGCTTGAGGAGGATCATGAATGGCAGTGTTTGTCAGTCACAATATCGGTTCCATTTCACAGTCATGTGAAGGATCCTGGTGCCAAGAGCTATACTGTTGGCAGATTTTACCACCGCTCACTTACTTCAATCATCCAAGAGAAGGTCACTGATCCAGCACATGCATCACACTTCCACTTTGTACCATATGAACTGCAGTGGCAGCTAGCTCACAGGAATTGTGACATGAAGGTCTATGGAGAATTGTTTACCTCCACTGCATTCCTTGAAGCACACCAAGAGCTGCATGACTCTCCCCCAGAACCTGGGTGTGACCTTCCTTGCATCGTTGCGGCACTCATGTTCTGGTTGGATTTGACCCAGTTGACACAGTCTGGCTCTGCCAAGTTGTGGCCACTCTATGTGTTTTTTGGGAATGAGTCCAAGTATTGGAGGTGCCAGCCATCAAATCATTTATGCTCTCATGCAGCCTACATACTTTCAGGTGGCAAGTACACTTGGCTGTTTCCTAGTCTAAAGATAACCTGTTTTCCCCCCCAGCTCCCTGACAAATTCAAGGACTTCTTGACAGAACACTTTGGGGGGAAATACCCTGGTGATATTCTTTTTACTCACTGCAACAGGGAATTTTTTCATGAACAGTGGAAAATACTGCTTGATGATGACTTTGTCAAAGCCTACAAGCATGGGATTGTTGTAATATGTTGTGACAGCATCAAGCAGCAGTTCTACCCACAAATAGTCATGTATTCTGCTGATTATCCCAAGAAGTATGGTTTGTGTCTCACCCACACCCCAAAACAAACTGACCAGTTTCCATCAATGTTAGGGTTCTGATAGCATTCATTTGGAACCTTGGTGTATGCCCATGTCTTTGGTGCACAATTCCCATGACAGACATGCCTAATATGGGCATGCAGCAGGATATGTTACAGCAGCAGTGACTCACCCATGTTGACAATTCCACCAGGCAGAAAAGGGTCACTGAAGCAAGAAAGCTTATCTATGAGGCCAACTATGCTGTCAACACTCCACAAGTTGAAGCCCTTCTTCAAGATGAGTCTCTCATTCCCACCTCAGTAAGTGCATCGAAAGTCTCATTTCATACAGTGCAGCATACTCACTCCCAAGTCCAAAGAATGCTTTTTCAGACCAGCTCCATATTTTTGGCTTCAATCTATTCCTCATGCTCATAGTCAACTTACTGCATGAATTTGAACTTGGAGTATGGAAAGCCATTTTCATGCACCTCTTACACATTCTGGATAGTCTGAAAGAAAGTCAGCTGCATGAGCTTGATTGGAGGTAATGTATTTGCTAGAAATGCCTTCCAGGTGCAACAGTTGACATCCTTTATGACTTGAAGATATCAGCAGGTACCAACATTTGGACAGGATACTATTTGGCACTTTTCAAAAAATTGCTCAGAAATGAAAAGGATGACAGCTCATGATTTCGAAGACCTTCTTCAGGTACATGGTGTTTAATTGCTTGTGCCAGGACACAGTTTATCCAACTGGGTTGCAGTGTGCACTTCCTGTATTTGAAGGCTTACTGCCTGAGCCCCACAACTCGACTGACCTTGAACTTCTCTACACTCTCTGCTATTGGCTTGGATTTGCAAAACTCTGGATGCACACTGATGAAACACTTAAGGTGATGGATGATCTCACACAATCAGTTGGAAATGCCATTTGCATGTTCCAGGCTAAGACATGCCAAGCCTTGTCCATGAAGGACTCAAACATGAAGCTCAATCCCACCAGCATCATGAGACCTTGTCTTGTTCATCTGTTGCACCAGGCATGGTGCCTTCCAAATCTGCAGTGGCAACTCAGCAATTCAAAACTCTTAATATTTGTACTTACAAGCTTCATGTGCTTGGTGACTACATGAATACCATCAGGATGTTTGGAACATCAGATTCTTACTTGATGCAGTCTGTAAGTCTTATAGCTTCCATTTGTACTGTGAAAATTTTAACTTGATATTAGGGTGAGTGAGAGCACTGAGTCAGGAAGGGAAAGTTTGCCTGCACAAGTTGAAAAGACTTTGTTCAGCAACTGGCTCATAGCTGTCTTCCTTGGTGAGATGGATGCATTGTTCAGTGTCTGGTCCTCTGCACATAACTATGGTGGTGTTGTTAATGAATCTATGCAGAAGGTAGACAGGTTAAGGAGCCCTGATTTTTCTGGTTCTGATCTTAAGCATATATTGGCTTCAGTGTCCCCAAATATCTTGCTGATATTATGCAGACTTATGCATTTTTGCTACCCTAGTGGTGGTTGGGGGTGGCATTCTCCCCTGGGATATGCCATTGGGTGCCAGCAGGGCCAGGCATGTAATCAGTAACATCCATCTCAGAACAAAGGCCAGCACTAGAGTTGTACCAGGTGCAGGATGTAAATCTTCGAATTCATTTTGTGGTAACAACTCCAATGTATTTTCATATAGGGGTGCCTGGGAAAGTACACACTTCCCACAGACTCAAGCCTTTCTGGGTAACTACATTATTTCCTCAGTGCTCTGATTGACTTCTCACATGTATATTGTACTAGTAGTTATTCTGGTGAACAACCTCCCCAAGATTGGGACCCCTCATAAAACACATGTACTCTGCTGGTGGAGACAGGTAAGTGGGATCTCTTACTATGAACATTTCTTCCCCTGATTGACAGCAGATACCAAACAGAAACAGTTGTTTATCTCATGGTTGGGCTCAGCACCATTGATGATATCCATTTCTTCTGCTTCTCTTCTGTCACAACCTATGCTACTCATTGTTGACCTTCATGTCCATCCACAACCTTTCCCATTCTTCACACCTCTGGCACTTCCCCTTGCCTATTGTCCACTTCCCCAGGTCCTTTGGTGGTTTGAATGCCATCTCCATGGTTTTTTGAATGTTACTCATCATTGTTTTCAAGTCATTGAGAGCATCATGTACCTGAGTGCACAGTAGCTCATATTGCAGCTGTGGAACTGTATTCCATGTTGTATCTGTTTGAACTCCTATGTCAGCTGTTGTTTGTGGAACATGCTGGTACCATGTGGATGGCAATGAGGTACCCATGGCATCTTCAAGTCTTTCACAACTCAGAGTTTGTGGCTGCTTCATGGAGATGCATGAGGTCCTTTTGTAATCTGCTTTTGGTTTTAAGTAAGTCACAAATATGGACACTATGCACTCACTGTTCTCTAGGACAATGGTGATATTGCCATGGGTTTCTTCTGAGGAGTTGATGTAGATATTGATGCTCTTATTTGATAGGGCTGTGGCTGGGTATTAAGAAAATGGTTCAGTGACAAAAGTGAGTTTCAATACCTTCATCCATCTTGCAATTTGGGCAGTCTGAGTCACAAGATGGTTTTGTGCTGGCATTGTGTGACTCACTATTTCTGATCCTTGTCACATGCTGTGACCATTATCAGGGATTCCAATCTGACTTGTTCATTCAGGCATGGCACTAAACTGTGATGTGCAACAATCTTCCCATTCCTGTCACATTCTGGTCAGGGTATAAAAGGGCAGTCTGATCTCTTCTTCACTTCACCCTACTCATCTTCCCCCTTACCCTCTTCTTTCCTGTTGCAGCTCTCGCATTTTATCTTGCCTCATCACAGTGGACATTCTGATTCTGAACAAGATTCTGCATCCAGTGGAACAAAATGTTCATGATTGAATGTGCTGCAGATGGGACCTAGGAAATGCCTGTGCATGGTCATTAGTTTTTCAGTCTTATCATACTGACTGCCATGTAGAAGTGTGCAAGACCCATTAGTGCACCATGGCCACCACTTTGGCCATGTTGTACATGCCTTTTGCAATGTCCAAATGCTGCTGACCAATGGCATAACTCTCATAGGTGATGTAGAGGAGAGAGGACTAGAGACTCTTACCTGAGAGTGAGTACTTTCCTTAGCAGTCATTTTGGGGCATGGACATTAATGACACTCAGGGAAAGGAGGGAGTATTCTGCATATCAGGAACTATTGAAGATTGTACTGAATCTTGAAGAATGTGTCATGACCTCTTCTGAGGAAGCTGTGATAACCATAGCAGAGTTAGTAAGTACATGTGTACTTGCATGTTGTACTCATGTTCATCTGACTGCTCCAACAGATCCAAAAAGGTGCCAGTGGTGCTAGGGCTGACAACACAAAGAGCATGAAGGCTGCCATAATAGATTGGATTACCCTGAAAGGCCAAACACTTATTCCCCATATTCCTAGGAATGTCAAGACAGGGTAAGGATTCCATCACAAATGCACTGCCACATTACTTTGTCCCACAGGGTATGAATGGGAAAATGCAGAGTACATTTTGTTACCTATGCTATTCTCATGTAAGGTACAATACATTACAGGACCAAGGTGAAGCTGCATAGTGGTCAACTGCAGGTTGCTGGTGACCAGTGGCCCCTCTTTTTGTATGCAGACTATTCTGATGACACAGATGACCCATGGAATGGCCTGCTGCATAGTGGCCTTCTAGTTTCAGTGAGTTTCTTATTATATTTATACTGGGTTTGGCAACTCACATGACTCTATGCAGGCTTACAGACATGTATTTACCTTGCCAAGTTCTGTTGATCAAGAGCCAAAAGCAATGTGGTCTGGTAATGCTCGCATTCAGTGTCAGTTGCTTATGTTGCCACTCAGGTGAGTAGCTATGTGTCCAAAGTGCACAAACAGCAAGTTGACTGTTTATGCAGACTTGTTTTGCACTGACATCTACCCAAGTATTCTCTCAGACTGACCTTGTTATGGACTCAGAGCAATTTTGTAACAGCATCCTTGAACTTCTGGAAGATCCTGATGAAACAGATGAGGTAGACCAACTGATGGGATGGTGGAATCAGTATGTGGTCATGAACACACCTTGCATGATGCTAATGAGCCAACAGACAGATCTTCCCTCTATATACTGAAAGCGAGCAACTACCTTCAAAAAACAGTATATTGGCAAGAATTTGCCAGAAATGAGCAGAGCACAAGGCTAGTGCAGCTGCCATTGAGGATGAGTAACTGTTGCATGTGAGTCTGTCAAGCTAGACATAATCTCTTGTCTTTTTTAAATACATATGATCAATGCTAGCTTTTTCCCACAAATTATCCTGTTGGTGTGATAATTGAATTGGGATGATTTTTGGCATGTCAATGAAATAGCTGAAGACTTCACCAGTGTGAGTGTGAGTTGTAAGTACATATAACATTGGCACTGATTGTCAGTGAGACCAGTGTGAGTGGTGAATGTAAGTACATATAACATTGGAATTTATTGTCAGTGAGACCAGTGTGAGCATGATTGTAAGTACATATAACATTGGCACTGATTGTCAGTGAGACCAGTGTGAGTGGTGAATGTAAGTACATATAACATTGGAATTTATTGTCAGTGAGACCAGTGTGAGCATGATTGTAAGTACATATAACATTGGCACTGATTGTCAGTGAGACCAGTGTGAGTGGTGAATGTAAGTACATATAACATTGGAATTTATTGTCAGTGAGACCAGTGTGAGTGTAAGTTTTAAGTACATACAACATTGGCACTGATTGTCAGTGAGACCAGTGTGAGTGGGAGTTGTAAGTACATATAACATTGGCATTTATTGTCAATGAGATCAGTGTGGGCAGACTTATCAAGAAGTAAAATAGTGATCAGTATTATCAGAGACTATCCTTCCTGGGGTGAAACATCATTGATCTCATAATAATATGACTTATCAGTAGTGGGAAGAAAGCTGTTGAATTGCAAGCAATACCAACACTCCCAGACAATAAATATGATGACCATTTGGACAATCATAATGATCTTGATGGTAAGGGTTGGTGAACATGATAAAGTATTATATGACTATGTCAAATTGTGAAAGTTTCCCTGATGCTCCCATAGCCTGGAGGGAGGTAGTAGAATAGTGTCTGGTGGCAATCTGGGACAGTCTAGAAAGGAGCAAGGTCACTCTCAACCTTCTCAAACTCAAAACTCATCTGGTACCTTGTCTATGATGATTAGGATTCAGAAAACTGAGAACATGCTAGGTAATAAAAAAAGTTGACTAATCAATAAAACCTCACACTAAAGTAACAAAATATAATAACCAGAAAAGGAAGTCAACAATATGAGAAACAAAGAATAAAGGTAAATTCCCAATGGTATGGAAAATCTATTCCCTACATCTCCCCATCACTTAGATATCAATTGTCCTCAGTTGAGGTTCACTGTCAAACAGTAGGGGGAGGAGAGAAGGGGAGAGTGCTGCAAGACAACTGCTCAGGTGATCAACATGAAACAGCAGGAAACAATGGGGGACATGAGGGTGAACACAGTAAAAAAACAACTGCATGAATTAGTCAATCCATTCCTGAGATATTGGCAAAACCGTCCAGAGCACTCCCTATGAGCAACAAATTCAAATATCTCTGCAGCCATTGCACCAACTGTGACTTAATGGACACTGTTCGAGAGCCCTTCGAGAGTGGAATAAGGTCCCTGAAAAGCGAGAGGTACTGTGGCAGAATGCGGGAGATATTTCGTATGGTGCCATATGGTGATGAGGCAGGGGGAGGAGAATGGGTTGCCAAATGACAACCGTGGGGCCAGTGGACATGCAAATTTGGGAGGCGATTCTACACAGGTGGGAGAGCTCGGTGTAAAAGGAATCTCACCGATCGGACCGTCCGAACCTGAGTTATCACCAAAATTGTCCCGTACCCCTCCAGAGGCAGGCTCAGCCGTTTCTCGAGAATGGCTTCATAGAATTTGATGATAGAGCAGTCAACATGGTCGGCTTGATGAGGAGAACACAGGTTCCAATTTGCGAGAGGAACGGCCAAGAAACGAGGGAGATATGCCGCCAGGCACGAATGCCAGTATGCCTGAACACAGAAATGTAGATATCTCTTGAACTGCTGAGCGCGTCACCACAAAGCAGATACCACCAGATAGCTGTGAGCCAGTAGTGCAACTGTGAAAAAAACCGAAAGGCCCGGCACGAAAACGGGCAAGATACGCCGCCCTGACCTGCCCAACCCTGTTTACAGCACAAAAACTCGGATTATTTTGGAACCGTGAATGCGCGCACTATGTCTTGTATATTTTCTGGTAGGCTTCATCTAGTAGAGTCATGTCTTAAAAAAAGCGAGCAATTCGGACCAGAATTGCCTGAGTTACACCCTAAACAGGGTAGGGGGTAGGAGGAAGGGTATGTGCCGACAAATAATGGCTCAGTACAGTGACACAAAATGCAGGGTAATACTCAAGGGTAGTGGGGAGAGGCTGGAGAATGAAGAAACACGAAGAGCCACGCACCCAATCCTGAGTTATTCCAATTTTTGTCCTACAGGGCCTTTCTCCAGAAAACGGGAGATATCTCCAGAAGTGTTGAGGCAGACACAACAAAAAGTATATCGTTCACAAGGTCTCGTCGAGTAGGATCAGGATCTCAAAAAGCAAGAGATCCGGCGCAATGTCACTGGGGTATTACAGCCTCACTCGACTGCAAAAACACAAAGATAACAATGGCGAAAATGTCTGGGGTGGATCGCGGCATGCCTATGGGTGATTACGAATGGATAGCAGGGAGGATTTGGCATCTTGATTGGTCTCAGAGGTCTCAGAGGGGTTGCTGGGGAGCATGTGCACGAAAGTCCAAATATCTCGAGAATGGCTGGGAGGATCAACAAGCAGTATATATTACCGGGTAGCAGTCGCCAGGTACTACGGACAGGGCAAGATTCGAAAGACCCGGTAGAGAAATGAAAAAGATATGGGCCACAGAGTAGCACTAGTCTGTGTGAGCACGAAAAAATGTAATAACTCGAGAACGACGCGTGCCTACATCGAGTTTTCGGTATCGTTCGGTAGGTCTCGTCGAGTAGAGTTGGCTCCCAAAAAATCGAGAGATTTGGCATGAGATTGACGGAGCTACGTGTGAAACACGAACAGGGGGTGGGGGGCAACAGGGTGCTGGTGAACAATGGCTGAGCGCGGCGCTACGGAACTCAGGGAGATGATAGAGTGGAACGTGGAGAACACGAAGAAAAAGGAACTAGGGGAATACGCGCACCCAATCCCAAGATATTCCAAAATTCGTCCTACCAGACCTTTCTCCAGTAAATGGCTTATAACTCTGGAACGAAAGCAGCGATGCTGACACAAAAGGCACAGTTGGAAAGCGCTCGAGAAGTAGAACTAGATTCCCGATTTTCGAGAGGGCCGGCCGCGTCGTCGTCGAGCTATCGTGCATACCTACGTTGGTGGTTCACATAGCTACTGTGGGGTTTGAAAGATTTGAAGTACCTATGTCGGTTGTTCAAAATCTCCGCCGTAGCTACTGTGGGGTTTGAAAAATTTGAAGTACCTACGTCGGTGGTTCAAAATCTCCGCCGTAGCTACTGTGGGGTTTGAAAAATTTGAAGTACCTACATCGGTGGTTCAAAGACTCCACTGTAGCTACCATGGGGTTTGAAATTTTTCAAGTACCTATGTCGGAGGTTCAAAAACTCCGCAGTAGCTACAGCGGGGCCCAGAAAATTTTAAGTACCTATGTCGGCCGTTCAAAAACTCCGCAGTAGCTACGGCGGGGCCTGAAAATTTTAAAGTACCTATGTCGGAAGGTTCAGAAACTCCACAGTAGCTACGGCGGGGCCTGGAAATGTCGAAGTACCTATGTCGGAGGTACAAAAACTCTGCAGTATCTAGAAAAGTTTGAAGTACCTATGTTAATGTGGCCATTTAACAATTTGCAAGAATGGGCAATTCACTGAATTGCTGATTGGTTGAATGGTAGATTGCAGATTGGTTGAATGGTCCAATTATCAAATCAGCAAATGGATCAATACTACCAATCCAATAATTCATGAGGCAATAACATGATGAATGTCTTTGTAAAGAACATGTGGTGTAACATGGTAAAAGAACATACATACTTTGATATTCAATGTTTTTAAATGGAGCATTGCACAACATATACTATGTGTTTTGTACATAACATATACAATGTTATTAGCATGTAATTGGCAAATTTAATTATAGGAGAACACAAGTAATGTTAAATAATGTGTTATTTTGAATAACATGCTTCAGACATAGTATCTCTGTTTTCAATGTTTTTTTCATGTTATCAGTCATAACATCAATCAATGCTTCCAGTGTTTTGTCTTTACATATCATATCTTTGCGAATACCAGGCAGTACAGTTCGCAAGTGTGAACTTAAGACAAAAGGTACCCAATCTTACAAAAACATTGATAAGGTTCATTCACTGCTGCTCAGCCTATCATTGGCATTGGCATAAGTGACATGGGTACAGTAGAGAATGACAATATGCATAGATATGTACACATTTGGACATTGCAGGACAGTATGACTATATTGGACTTATCCTTTCCTACTTGGTCTTCATGCTGGACTCATCTTTGGAAATCCCTAGTGTCGAAGACATACAAAACAAGATGATTGCAAGTTTTGGAAAGTGGCCATGTCTATGGCAGGTTAGAGTTGCACAAGCCTTCCTCAAGGGCAGTCAGGACATAGTATGCATTGCAGGAACCTCAATGGGGAAGATGCTCACATTGGGAAGCAGCAAGTTGACTGCTTAGAAGGTGTGGGTCTGCATGCTATTGCAATTAATGCAGACACAGCCAATGAGCAAAATTATAAGATATGTATGTACCTTTCATGTTTCTCCCCCACGCACATAGCACACTTATACTTGATAGGATATTGAGGCGCTCGAATACCAGGCAATTATAATAAGTCCAGAACAAATGATGAAACCAGGGGGAATGTTCGAGGCACTGTTGAAGAAGACAAAGTTCATTCACCATATAATGGGAATAATCTTTGATGAGGCACACTGCATCACGACCTGGGGAGCATTCAGGCCTGAGTATAGGGAGTTGGGTTGACTATGCTTTATCTTACTGCATCAAGTGCCATACATGATCATGTCTGCAATGCTAACACCAGAGACTCTCACTGACATTACTCGAACTTTGCACCTACAAGGAAAGGAGGACTGTGTCAATATTCAAATCCACACAGATCAGCCTAACATAAGAATTTGCATATGCAAGATCAAGCATCTGCTCACCTCTTATGCAGACCTCTTTTTCCTTGTGCCTGAGGGCTGGATGACAGGTGATCCAGCACCACCAAGATTCCTGGTCTTCTTTGATGACATCCAGGATGCCATTGCCACTACCAAGACCCTGCAAAAGTGCCTCCCACATGAGGTCCATCACAAAATTAAATGGTTCAACTTGGATATGACAACAACATACAAAGAGGAGGAGGTTACTCACTTGCATGCTGGAGACACCTGGGGTTTGTGTACAACCAAGTCATTTGGTATGGTGAGTCAGAAATGTCTGGGAAAGATCACTCCTCACCTTCAAGTGACAGGGGATGGACATCCCAGATATTGCCATTGTAGTTCAGTGGAGAGCAACCTGTGGGCTACCTACACTGTGGCAACATTGGGGGCATGCAGCAAGAGCACATGGGGAGAGCAGCATGGCAATACTATTTGCCAAGAAAGATCTATTTGATGATGTCAAAGAGGAGAGAAGAATTTGACAGCAAACTAGAAACAAACAAACTGGTGATACACTAGATTTGGTGCTGCCATACCCACCCAAAAGGCTTGTAGAGTGTAGGCTCGATCGTGAGAATGATTGATAAGATAATTGATTACTTCCCTCGCCCTATAGGCTCGGGTATTTATACTGTGTGAGAACATTATTCTAGAATAGTCTACTACAGTATGGAATGTTCAGCTACCTTTGAGAGTCTTACACAGAATGCCAGTATCTACTCCATGATACCAACACTCCCCCTCAAGCTGGGGTCATACCCATTTCTTTGGTATGCCTCTCATGCTTGTCTCTCGGTAGCACTTTTGTAAATATATCTGCCATTTGGTACCTGTTGGAACAATGACAAATTTCGACCTTCTTTTGGTCTATCTTCTCACATGTGTAATGATGAGATATGTCGAAATGTTTCGTCCAGGCATGAAACTGAGGATTATATGCTAGAGCTTGGGCTCCCTCGCTGTCTGTCATTATCTTAGTAGGCTGTATTTGTCTGTACCCTAGTTCTGCATATAGCTTTCATAGCCATACACACTCTCAAGTACATTTAGCCAGCACAGCATATTCTGCTTCAGTTGTTGACAGCACGATTAAGGTTTGCTTCTTCGAGCCCCAAACAATGGCTCCCCCTTGAGCTAAGAATACATAGCCCATGACAGATGTGCGGTTCTCAGTATTGGCAAAGCTTGTGTCTATGTACCCTTGGAATATTTGGGTAGTAGTATTGCCTTTCTTTGCACTATACATTATACCATAGTCTTTTGTTCCTTGTAGGTACCTTAATATTCTTTTGGCTGCTACCCAGTGTCTTAAGTCTGGGTTTGCTGTAAATGAGGCCAATCTATTTATGGCATAGGCGATGTCAGGCCGTGTGGCAACTGCAGCATACATCAAAGATCTGATCAGGGAAGCATACTTATTTTGGTTAGTCGCTTCCTCCCATTCCTGCTCTGGGAACATCTGAACCTTCGTGTCCACAGGTGTCTTTACACTGTTTGTGCTTTCCAGCCCTTGCGCCCGTAGTATAGAATCAATGTACCATGTTTGCCCAATGAACAGAGTTCCCTTGGCCTGGTCCCGTGTGATTTCTATACCTACTATTTTCTTAGGGTCTCCGAGGTCAGTAACCTTGAACATAGACTGTAATTGTGCTTTCAGTGATGTCATAAGCCCCTGTTGTGATGTGAACAGTAGGAGATCATCTACCCATATGGTGATGATTTCTATTCCCTCTGCCATCTGCCGGACATATGCACAGGGGTCCGACCACAGGCATTTGAACCTGCCTTGCACTAATTGTCTATTTAATTCGATGTTCCACTCTCTCCCAGATTGCTTCAACCCATACAATGTTTTAATTAGCCAGCACACGTGTTGTGTACCATCCTTGAAACCTTCGGGTTGTTTCATATAGACCTCTTCTTTTAATATGCTGTTTAGGTAAGCCCCCTTTATGTCCATTTGTTGTATTTCCCAGTCCTGAGAAACCGCTAGTGCTAATATTGCCCTTATTGTTTCCAGCCTCACTACCGGTGAGAATGTATCCATGTAGTCCATCCCTGGTATCTGTGAGTACCCTTTCGCTACCAGGCATGCCTTATACTTTTCTAATCTCCCTTCTTTATTATATTTCCAAATGAGTACCCATTTGTTGGACACTGGCGTCCTACCCTTTGGTAAGTCTGTCAGTTCCCACATCCCCATTCGGTGTAGCTGATCTATTTCTGTTTTGACAGCTTTTTCCCACTCTGACCATTTGGGTGAGTCATGTGCCTCCTTCAGCGATCTCAGGTTGTCAGGTAAGGTACTGTTTTCATTTAGTGCTGCATACACTAACTCTGCCTGTTCTACAGGCCTGTCTTTGAGTACTCCCTCGTCGGGGTCTCAAAATGATTCTGGTGAGTTGTCGCCTTCGCTATCTGACAACTCAGGCATAGGATCGTTGAGTGCCCGGTAGTCCTTGACTACCCTGGGCCTTTTGCTCTTCCTCTGGTGAGTATTGCTAATGTCTTCTGTCTGCTTTCATTTACTGACGCGTTCTTGATCTGTTTTAGCTTCTGTTCTATTATTTTCAGTATCCAGCACGTCCTTGGGCTCCGGCTCCCCCTTGTGCGGCATACCATCTGTCAAGGTGGGTGGAACTTTTGGCGTACTGACTGGATCCTTTAGAAACCGAAAATTATGTGAAGTTTTTATGGATCTCGTGTGAGCATCGTAGAAATGGACAGCGTGTGGGCCATCCATGAAGCCAACGAAGGTGAGTCGTGTGGATTTGGCATCAAGTTTGTTAGTACTGATGCCTTTGTTCATTATCCACACAGGACACCTGTATTCTTGGAAATGGGAGACATCTGGGCGGTGTCCCATCCACTTCTCATATGGGGTCGTGCCAACCAATGCCTGGGTGTGGGATCGATTCTGAACATACACTGCATGGGTGATTGCTTCGGGCCAGAGGAATGCAGGTACGTTTCCTGCAATCCTCATGGTGCAAGCAAGTTCACCTAGCATTCGATTGAAATGCTCTGCCATGCCATTCTGTGCTGGTGAATATGGTGCAGTAACCTGGAAGTCAATGCCTGTATCATGGCACCATGTAAGTAACTCATTATTGACATATTCTTTTCCATTATCGGTGTGTATGACCTTTGTCTGGTGACCCAGCTGGCATTCGAGGTAGGTAAGATACTCTTTTAATTTAGTTGATGCCTCCCCCTTATTAACCATGAACCTAACTTCACAGTACTGGCTTGCATTGTCTACAAATGATATGTACCAGTGCGCACACCCACTAAGGGCCTCTGTTCGAGCTGGACCCCACACATCAGTGTGGATCATCTCTCCCAGTTTTGTAGATCTTGGCGCAGACTTTTCTGGAAATGGCAGCTGAGTCTGCTTTGCTTCTATGCATGCAGGACAGTCGCTGATTGATGATGGCACTACAGTAAGTCTGTCAACTAACCATTCACGTTGTAGGCATTGGAGTCCTTTGACTCCAACATGCCCAAAACACTTGTGCCAGTTGTCCCAGGTTCTCGCCTGGTATGCGTGTTCTGCAGGTTTATACCTGCACACACAAAGTTCATATATCCCATTGTGTATATTAGCTATGGCAAATAGATTTTTGTTTTGATCATATAATTTCATTTCTCCTCCCCCGGAAACAGAGGAGCTGCCTTCCTTATCAAGGCGCATTAATGAAATTAAATTATGTATGGCGTCAGGGGTGTACAATACGTTCTGCAAGGTAATTATGGAAGTCTTGTTACCTATACATGCCTGTAGCACGACTGTCCTGACTCTGTACACTGTAATTGTGTGATCTCCGATACCCCGGATCACTTTTTGTATAGGGACCATCTCCCTAAACATTATCTTATCTTTTGCTATGTGTGCCATACTCCCTGAGTTGGCTACCCACATGTACCATTCAATGTGCTCGTCTATTCCTTCGTATGATACATTGAATGCACTATTATTAGTATTAGTACTACTACTGCTAGATGTCCAGTTCCCATCTGCATGTAGTACCTGTTCATCATCCTGTGTGTCACACGTAGGCAATTCCGTGATCAAGGCAAAATTAGCCTGTCTGGGTTTAGCCTTTTTAGGTGACCTGCTGTGCTTTTTCCAGCAGTCGTCTTCCATGTGACCTAACTTCTGACAGTAGCTGCATTTGGGTTTCCCCTTATGACAGCACTTGTCAGTAGTGTGATTATTGCATCCACAGATACTGCAGACTTTTGTAGGTTCTTTCTGCTTGTTATTTACTTTCCTTTGAGTAAATAACATCTGTTCTTGTGGAGTCCCCTGCCTTCGTTTGAATTCATCTACCAGTACCATGGTAAGCTCTTCGACCATGACTGAATCAATGCCCTTCCTGGCTATTTGGCCTGCCATATACAACATGGTAAATGTCATCCAAGACTCTGGCATATTTAATAATAGAATGTCTTTGAACTCATCGTCTGGGACTGGTTTCCCCATGGCTGACAGGTCGTTCTGCATCTGTTTGAGTTTATTAATATGCACCGTGACGTTATCACCCTCTGGACATTCAGCATTCAATAACTCTCTCTTTGCAATGAGAGTGGTTTGAACGCTGCGTGTCTGATGAGCCATTTTAAGATTTTCCCACATCTGTGCCACTGTCTCGGCATGCATGATGTGGTCCATCTGTTGGTCATCTATATTTGTTAATATGAGGGTTTGCGCGATAAGATCTTCTTCTTCCCATGCCGCAATCTCGGCACTGTTGCTCGAGTCCTCCTCCAGCTTTGGGTAGCTCCCCTCGGTGTACTTAAAGACCTTGTGCAGGCATAAGAATTTCTGCATTCAAATTCTCCATGTGTGCCAATTATTGTCTTTAAGTGTATCTACTTTGTATGAGGAGATAGTGCCAAGGTTTTGTACCCTACTACCAGCTCCATTGGCATTGTTTGTGTTTGTTGTTATGTTAACAAAGTCTTCAGTGACTCCTGACATAGTGATGCGAGGTTTTTATTTAGTAGTGATAATTCATTAGAGGTTTTGTTTATAGTGACGAGCCAGGGCTCATAACCTGTAGAGTGTAGGCTTGATCATGAGAATGATTGATAAGATAATTGATTACTTCCCTCACCCTATAGGCTTGGGTATTTATACTGTGTGAGAACATTATTCTAGAATAGTCTACTACAGTATGGAATGTTCAGCTACCTTTGAGAGTCTTACATGGAATGCTGGTATCTACTCCACAATACCAACAAGGCTTGCACTCGGTCTTGACAACACTATGACCAAGGACAAAAGTAATAATAACTATGAGAATCGGTTGGGAAACTTACCAGTCAGTAAGACAGAGTTGAGGGGCTTGATGGCTTCAAGGTTACCTGGATGAGTCAATGAAGGGATGTCAGTGACAAAGAGATGAAAGAAAGACCTTGATCCTGCAATGGACTACCTAATCAATGCAAATTCTCAGGGAGTGACATGTTGATGGGTGATAGTTGAGACATTCTTTGGAAGTAACCCAGATAAGGCTGTGGGTGAGCCTTCCATTTGCACAATGCAAGTAGAACATTGCCTAATGACTCCAAATTTAATTTGAAAGATGACAATCACACCATGTGTGATCCCTCTGTTGGAATATTAAACTGCTCTTAGTAGTATTTACTTTGGTGCGAAGGTTGGTTGCTTACATAAGCAGAAAGTGGACTACAGTAGAGTAATTTTTCTTCTAGTCTCCTCAGTAGCTTGTTGATACTGAGGAGTAAGTTCCCCTTTTTATTTAGTCTTCACACTTACTGATCCCCTGTAGTTAATTATCTGACAGGTTATGAGCCCTGGCGAGCTCTAACTGCGCACGAGAGAAGTTTATAGAAGAACACAGAACAGAAGAACTACAAGATGTCTTTCGAAACTAAGCTCGGAGACGAATTTCTAAGGGTGCCAAAGCTCGTGGCAGACGGCACGAACTGGGTCACATATAAGGACAGACTTTTATGGTCAGTAGAGGCACAAGGCCTCGGAGGGCACTTAGATGGCTCGGAGACAGAGCCCGAGGATCCAAAATCACTTGACGACAGAGGGGAAAGCTGGGTCCCCACGACGTCAGCTGAAAAGAAAGAGGTTGAAGCCTGGAAGGCCGAAATGAGGAGGTGGAGAATGGGCGAAGCCATCATCAAACAGCAGATCGCCGGAACGCTACCAGACATTCTATTCACGCAGGTCAAGAGAATTAAAATGGCATGGGAAATATTCAGGCATCTCGCGAAACTTTTCGAACAGAGATCCCGAGTCGTAGCTGTCGAGATACTATGAAGGATGCAAAACTTGCGCTGCCGAGAGCACGAGGACGTGCACAAGCACTTCGATACCCTACAAGACATGCGAGAGCAGTTAGCTTCAATGGATCAGGCACTGACAGATGAAAGTTTTACTGCAATCATTATAAGTTCCCTCCCAAGCTCCTACCAGGCACAGATCGGCGCAGTAATGGCCCTCTCGAAGGTCACGGGCACAGTGATCACTTCAGACGTGTTGATGGAAACTGTACTTGATGCATATGACAGCCGAAATTTGGGTGCACGAAAGCCTACGAACGAGAGCAGTGAGGATGCTGCATACACAACATCTGGAGATTCGAAACCACGAAGGATAAATGGCAATTGTTATACCTGTGGCAAGTACAGCCACATGGCACGAGACTGCCAAGCGAATAAAGAGAAAGAGGACACCAGCAGTTCAAAAGGAAAGGGTCACGAGAGAGCAAACAAGAAGGCTGCAGTTGTGAACGAGTCGAGCAGTGAGACAAATGATCTCGAGCCCGATGGGGTGTGGCTCGCACACACAGGATACTCCAGCGACAACAATGGAATGTCAGACTGGCTGACAGAGGTAGACGAAGAAGAGATCATGAGTAGAGCGACGAAGCCAGCTCCGAACCCGTGACGTGCCAGAACTGTGGGCACCGGAGCCCAGTAGCGATAGGGCAGGGAAGCCCAAACAAGAGCAAGGCAGGATGCAGGGCAGACGCCCATGAAAACGAGACGAACGTTCGCAAAAACCTAGGAAACGACTCCAAACAAAGCGCGCGCAGCAAATGCCTTACCCCCAGTGCCAGTTCTCGACTTGCAGAGACAAACGTATACATTGCACGAGCTATTCTACCCACAGGACAACGAAAATTTGCTTTTGGGACTGTTGAAATGAGCAACAACGAAGCACTATCACTATCTGAGGGAGAAATGGGTCAAAACGAGGTTGGAAGCAAAAACGCGAGGCAGAACGTACCTAAACGCCCCATACGACCTGTCGAGCACCCCCGCAAGATCATCCCTACCACCCGCCATCAAAACGAGAGAAAACGGAGCCTAAAAACGTTATCAGACGAGGCAGAGATAGGCAGGAAACTTACCAGGGCCATTTCGAGGCCAAACCAAGACTTCGAAGCTGCGAAACGAGCCGAAATCGCATCAAACGCCTCCATGGAGACCCCCCGAGAGTTCTGGGGGAGTCGCCGCCCAACGAAACGGACTGGGGAGCCGGTAGCAGCGTCAGTGTTGCTGCACGCACGAGCATGAGACAACGAAAGGTCGCGCGTGGCCAAATCGGGTAATCACACCACCACAACAATGCACAACAACACTACAGTCTCTCGAGTCATGTGTCACCTACTTACTTAATCGACCAGAGTATGTTTTTATTTTCATATTTCTATCATTTAATTCTTGCAGTTTATGGGGGAGTGTTGGAATATTAAACTGCCCTTAGTAGTATCACAGTGGCGGTTTCAATGTTTTCACACACTCTAAAGAGTATTGGAAAGTGAAAATGCAATGTTTTATTATGATTCAAATTAAAGGGCTCTGACAAGATTTTATTCCGAGAAGATTTAGAATTTTTATTGCCAGTCTATACTGGGAGAAACATTAGATATCCATCCAAAGACAATTGAAAATTAGATATTGCATGAATGTCATAAGGTTACTGACAATAATATCTGCCCAATATGCTTTAGAGTGTGAGAAAATATTGAACCCTTGTTCCTCATTGGCTGCTTCAATATTTTCTCACACTCTAAAGAGTATTGGGCAGATATTATTGTCAATAACCTTATGACATTCACACAGTATATAATTTTCAATTGTCTTAGGATGGATATCTAATGTCTCTCCCAGCATAGACTGGTAATAAAAATTCTAAATCTTCTCGGAATAAAATCTTGTCAGAGCCCGTTAATTTGAATCATAATAAAACATGTCATTTTCGCTGTCGAATACTCTTTAGAGCGTGTGAAAATATTGAAGCCGCCACTGTGTATTTACTTTGGTGCGAAGGTTGGTTGCTTACATAAGCAGAAAGTGGACTACAGTAGAGTAAATTTTCTTCTAGTCTCCTCAGTAGCTTGTTGATACTGAGGAGTAAGTTCCCCTTTTTATTTAGTCTTCACACTTACTGATCACCTGTAGTTAATTATCTGACAGGTACATATTAATATAGAGTAGCTTGTTGATACTGAGGATTAATTATCTGACACCCTCTCATCTGCAAGGCTGTGTACAGTGTGTTCTTACCACACCACTTGTGTGTTGTGACCTCCACAATCCCACTGTGTTCTCATTAGTCGATGCACTTTCACCTGTGACTATCAAGAACACTGCTTGCTCCCACCTCTCAAAATATACTATGGATGAAAGAGAGCTTGCACTTTGTGACACACTGGAGGACTGGAGGGAAGCTAAGGCAGTTGCTAAGCTTGGCAGTGCTTGCATTATGGATTTTGGTGCAGGATTCATTCTTCCCAGTCCAATGATAGACCATATCATTGACAGTGCTCACCACCTCAAGTTACAGACAATCAATGACCTTCGGAAGGAGACTCACTGGTTGGGGGTGGGGCTATATGGCACTGAAGTATTGGCTATTGTCCACCAGATCATTCCTCAGCCATCTGACATGCCTGCATTGATAAGAATGCCCATTCCTGCATGCTCTGCTCTGCAGCCACACCCTCAAGTTCAATCGCCTGCTGTTGTTGCAAGTACCTTTACTTCTGAGGTTAGGAAGAGCAGGTGCTCGGCTTGTGGTTTATCTGGCCATAACCATAAGCTATGCTTTTTCTATTCAACTTTGTCTCTTCTAACAATTGTTCAGGTTGCAGTTGTGTATGTTTGCAGCACCTGGATCGCCTCAGAAAGGAAAATGAAGCTCCATCAAATAACATGTTACAACTGTTACAACCCTAACTTGACTGCTACATTGTCTAACATCAAGAAGCTTTCTTTGTCATCCTCAACTGCATCCTGGCCAAGCTCGCCTTCCATTTTTTCCATGAGTGTATGACCTATGTTGATCAGGTCATCCATTTGTATTTTACTAGAATGCCCTATTTGCATTTTATGCAGCTGATTTTTTTCGAAGTATGTGCATAGTTAGACTATGAATGTGAATGACATGTCCACTTCCTGTCACCTTGTCATTACATGGTTGTGGAGGAAATGTTTCTGGATGAAGATTGCAATAAACTTGGACAAGTGGCAACTCCAAGATGATGCATGGGATGGTATGGTTAGAAAATTTACTGCCATTTATGACCTTTATGAACAGGTTGTTCAATTCCATGCACCAGTCGACCCCATGGAATTTCCCTTGCTGTTCACTTGGGTTAATGAGCATTGAGTAATGTATGGCATGCCTGAGTGCATGAATGGTTACCTCAACAGCAACCTGTGCAGCAACAGCTACTTACTGTAAACCTGCTGGATATACGAAATGTACATTGAGCAAGAACTCCATCATGTATGCTGCATACTTATGTTTTCCAGTTGCTTTGAAGATGAGGATCCAGGCCACAATGCACAACTCTACTTGGCCAATATCACTGGTGTTCATCACATGCATGAGTTCTTCATACAGTAGCATATATTTGTTGATGATCAATGCATTCTCAGACTGCATGTCATGCTGTAAACCAGGCTTCTGGCACACTCTCTCAAGTGCATTACTTGCAATGTACTTGTGGGTGATTATACTTGCAACATCCTTTAGTTGTGCAAATGTTGGCTTTGTGTCTGTGAAGGCCTCAAGACTGGTGAGCCTTGGATCGAAATTGGCTACCCCCAACCGCCAGCAATCCAACCTTCTGCAGATCCCACTGTAAGTAATCAGTTGATGCATATGTCTGAATCTGGGTTTGGACTGATAGATTCCAGTCTCTTTTGGTCGCAGGATCCCAACATCATGCATCAAGGATGTATTGTTGTGTCTTGCAGCCATTGGATGAATGAATGTGTGCCACAGTGCATCTGTGGTGGCCATCTTTAAGTGGAACAGTCCCAGAACGAAGATCACATATTGACATCAGTTCCAAGGTGAGTCTTCCACTGCCCGGCACTGTAATATTGCATGAATGCACTCTGCAGTCCCTAGGTCTCCATGGAAGAGGACAATGTAGTCAGAAATGTCTGGCATTTCCACATTGTCCTTGTCCTTTGGATTGTGGATTTTGGCTTGGGCAAGAAGGCCAGTAATCACCTGAATATTCCCTGACACAGTGGAGTTAACAAATTCCATTGCACATGCAGCTATAATTGGTGTCTTGACAACCAGGATGGCTTTGACAAACTCTGGCTCTCCCAACAAGTCCTTGAAGCTCTGGAAGTATCCAGGTCCATGTTCCATGAGGTCTGACAGAACTTTCCAGGCATTATACCATAGTCAGTGTGACATACTGGCTCCACCCTGGCTCTCTGGGTGAAGCTCAAGTAAGTCCCTATACATTCTCCCCACTCACTCTGCTGCTGGCTCTGGCATGTAAATATTGTGGACAGACTGTTCCCAAAGGAAGTGTGAACAATGAAGGTCATTGAGAGAGGTTCCATGCTGCAATGGAAACAAAAGACCAGAGGTAAGATGCTTCAATGTATCATTAGACTTCTCGACTCACTGATCTGAGGTTTTGAGGTCAATGTTGAAATTATCATATGCATAAGCCATGAGCATCATGCATCCAAGGGATTTAATGGTCTGGTTAGATTCCTTTGAAAGTGATAGGATCACTGAGTTTATTGAGGTGACAGATATTGACAGGCCCATGCACATGAGAGTCTCAACTACTGTCTGTGGTGTGTGCGCAGATTGCAGAAAAAATGCCCAACATGCACTGTACAGTGACTCTGAAAACCCTTTCCATGTTTGCCCTATTTTCAGTGCATGCAGTGTACTGCCAGACACATGGAGAATCACACTAAGCTTTGGTGGAGTCATAAATAGTACATAGTCCTGGCTGCAATTTGGCTCCTAGGTCATGTGATTTCATTCACACAGTCCAGAGATATGGCCATTTTAAAACAGCATGTCCATGGAAAGGGTTTTTTTCACTTTTGAATTTACAAGGGTATTTGGATATTATCAGTACTTGGTATATCCACCTTTTGCTCTAAGCACTTCCTCAACCCTTCTAGGCATGCTTTCAATTAGTTTCTGACACTCCTCCACTGGAATCCCCTCCCACTCCACCTGAACTCTCTCCCATAGCTCATGAATCCCATTAGGGGGGTTTCATACCCTGCAAACCTTCTTTTCAGGCAACCCCAGAGATGTTCAATGGGATTGAGGTCAGGAGACTGTGCAGGCCATACCATGGTCCCAAACTCCTGCTCTTCTAGCCAGTCTCTAACCTTTTTGCAAGTATGCTTGGGATCATTGTCTTGCTGAAAGATTGTATCAGATGGATTGAGACCATAATGCTCCAATGTTTGTTGAAGCTCATCCTTCAAAATCTGAAGGTAAAGGTCCCCATCCATCCTACCATCAATCTTTGTAGCATAGCCAACACCATCCCAAGTCATACACCCCCACATCATCAAGGAACCCCCTCCAAACTTGAGAGTTCCTTGTACCAGCCTATCATTAAGTCCCTCCCCAGCCTTTTTCCAAGCCCACTTGCATCCATCTGACCCTAGGCAATTAATTTTGGTCTCATCAGACCATACAACCCTCTTCCAGTCCTCTATAGTCCAGTCCTTGTGGGTATAAGCAAAATCCAAGCAAGCCTTGTGATGTCTGGCTGAGAGAATAGGACATTTGGTCTTGACTACAGACTTCATACCAGATTTTTTCAAGTGATGATGAACAGTATTAGCAGAGAGAGGCTGGTTGATGATGTTTCCAAGGGCTTTGGTGACTTGAACTGCATTTTCAGCCTTGCCAGAGGTAATAAGATGTTGAGCATGGCAAATATTGGCAGGAGAAAGCTTAGAAGGATGGCCTCCAAGGGCCTTAGGAAGGCTAGAACACCTCTTAGAATGAAGTTTGGATATAGTAGAGGGGCTGACACCAATTTGCTTGGCAATAGCTTCACCAGAATGGCCAGAGTCAAGCAAAGAGAGAATGGTGCTTTGCTGAGTAAGAGAAAGGGGTCTGACCATAATGGTGGTTGGGAACAAAGAGGTACTTGAATTTTTTTAAACCCAGACACATTGCTTACACATGTATCTTTGTTTGTATCACCAAATAATAGCAATTATTGGACATTTTGAATAAGATCTTAGTTACCAATTCAAAAGTGAAAAAACCCTTTCCATGGACATGCTGTTTTAAAATGGCCATATCTCTGGGCCATGTGAATAAAATCACATGACCTAGGATCCAAATTGCAGCCAGGACTATGTACTATTTATGACTCCACCAAAGCTTAGTGTGATTCTCCATGTGTCTGGCAGTACACTGCATGCACTGAAAATAGGGCAAACATGGAAAGGGTTTTCAGAGTCACTGTAAGTAGTTTGCCTTCTGGTTTGTGTTGTGAACCAGTATGCTGAGGATGACAACCTTCTTCTAGTGGGAATATTCATTTACTGTCCAGAGTAGCACAAAATCTGATGTATGCACAATTGTTGCCACTGCATGTTGTCTAATTAGTCTGCCTGTTGGTTCCCCCAGCCTCATGTTGCACCCCTCAAGAGTGTCATGGTAAATATCCTCATCATCCTCACCCATTTGGTCATCTAAGTCTGCTGCTCCCATTCTCCATGCCTCCCATGTCAACAATGCCACACCCAGCATTCCCCACAGGTGCGGTGCATCCCACTTCATCTTTCTTCCAGCAGGACAATGACCCCAAGCACACCTGCAAGCAGGTCAAGGAGTGGCTAGAAGGGCAGGATTTTAGGACCATGGTATGGCCTGCACAGTCCCCTGACCTTAACCCTATAGAACATGCCTGGGGTTACCTCAAGAGGAGGCTTGCAGAGTATGAACACCCTCCCAAGGGGATATTGGAGTTGTGGGAGAGGACTCAGGTGGAGTGGAACAATATACCAGCTGAAGAGTGTCAGAAGTTGATTGAGAGCATGCCTAGGAGGGTTGAGGCAGTGCTTAAAGCAAAAGGAGGCTATACCAAGTACTGATATCCCTTAGATACCCCTCACTTTTCAAAAGTGAATAAACATGTGCAATAATGTACCTGTTTTATAATTGACATATCTCAAGGACTACTGCACCAAATCACATGACCCTGGGACCATTTTGTAGCTAGGAGTCAATGCTACCATCCACCCCACCAAGGCTAAGCAGGATGCCCACGCCTCATGGTGCTACACTGGACTTAGTACAAAACAGCCAAACATTGCACATGTTTTTTCACTCACTGTATCTTTGTCTTCATCATCATCGAGTTCTGCTTGGTGAATCATGGTGGCACTGCTGAAATGTGCACACTTATCTTGGCAATTGAGATACCAGTAGATCTGTTCATACATGTTCCATTTGTTACCAGAGTGTACCAGCTCCTTCACAATTCCAACATGTGCTGTAGGGAATTAGATTGTAGGACTGGGGAAAACAGAGAAAAGAAGTGTTGCGAGTCTTGTTTCATCCTTGAAGAGGGTTCTCGAAACCCAGATACCACAGGTACTAAGTTGGTGACTGAGAACTGAGACTGGACTTAGAATTTGACACTGGGAAAAGCCATTAAAAGCGTATATGCAGCAGAGACACAATGACTTTTGAGCTTTGCCCTCGACTTGGGCTACTTGCTCTACAACAAATGCACAATAGTGTCGGTTGTTTTTCCCATGACTCTTGCACCCCAAACAATTTGCACGCTTAGTCATCACGTTGCCCACCTCACTCCTGAGTCCCCCCCCCCCTCACCTCACTCCTCTCAACCCTCAAACCTCTCTTCCAACCCTCAAAACCTCACCCACAGCCCTCGAAACCCCTCTGACAACCCCCCAAAACCTCTCCCTCAACCCCCAACACCTCTCCGACCTCTTCTTCTCTCAATCTCCTAGTAGGGGCCTCGCCGCACCTACAGCACATGTTCTGTATAGTCAGCAGTCCATTGCATTGGAGCTCCTTGGTGGCAAATACTTGTTGCAATGCTCTGAAGGAGCTCAAGCTTTGGAATTTCCCAATGCATAACCCATTGTGCCTTGGTATTGATAATTGAGGCCTGCTTATCATGGAATTCCTTCAGTATGCTCTGAAGTCTTGTGATGTCACCTTCCTCAAAACAGGAAGCTTGTGCATGATACTGAAATTCATTGAGGGCATGCATAGCAATAAGGCACTCCTGTGGAACAGCACCTGCAATAACACCAATGATATAGCATTGCATGTTGTGATGGTCTCAACCAGATGGCAACCTGAGCACAGATATGCCCTCCTTGAACTGATGATAGCTGGTGAGAGGCTGGAGGAGAGTGAATCAAAAATCAAGCTCTGTGGTGCCAACAAGATTGATAGCCCACTGCAGGTCATGATCCCAGAACACTTTGTGAAAGTGGTGTAGTGCTTCTGGGCCAAAAATGATGTATGGTTCTGTCAGTGCCCAGTTCCACCAAAATGGTGCATTGACACCATTGAAATGGTCACCCTTGCAGGCTTTGAAGTATTCTGGTAGGTCGCTTGGTGACATCGAGGCAGTGATGGTGGTGAGACAAGAAAGGGTGGCATCTGCAGTGTGGCTTGGATGGTGAAAGGGATTGCCAAACTGACTGCTCTTTGCCATGGTGACATGTGACACACTACTGTGCATGCAAGAAAGAACACAAGCCTCTGGTGTGTCAGCAACATAGGCAGCAAGTAAAGTGAAGCAGTATTTGCTGTTTCTGAAAGGATCATTCATCATATGACCATACTTGGCAGCTTTCTTCAGAGGTGCTATGATGATGTCAATGACATGGTGCAGGAGCCTATCTGCAAGTATGCCCTGGAGTCACTTGTTGGGATAAACAAATTGTGGAATCAGCATAGCTGCATAAGTGCTAGCAGGAGATATGCATGATTCAGGACCTTGTTTCGAGCATTTCTGCTAATGTTGGCAAGGGATATGAGTAGGGGATGAGCTTGATGATTACCAAAGGTAGTCATGTGCATCTTATCTGATGAGAGAATGACTCCTAAGAGCATTGCTCCAGGAGGTAACAGACTCTGTCTCTCCTTCAGCATAATCTGGACAGAGACAATAAAAATGTGCTCACCTGAAGTTCCCATGCATGGTCACCAGTCAGCCAGTCATGATAGACCCAATGAATCTTCTCTGCAGAGTTGAATATCTTGCATGGACAGAACTCAATGTGTCCAACAAGTGCAGGATCAGATAGGAGAGCTCAGGGTGGAATGAAGCTCAGGGTGGGATGAAGCTTGGGGTGGAATGAAGCTCAGGGTGGGATGAAACTTTCACTTGGGGGTGGGATGTGAGATGTGTGGTTGGCAGGAGGCAACTGGCCATGGGTGGTGATGTTGCCTGTGTCAGCAGCTGGGATGCATAGGTGTACACCATAGGATGCAGCCTGTTGTTTGGGGTGGGAGGTGGGATGAAGCTCAGGGTGGAATGAAGCTTGGGGTGGAATGAAGCTTGGGGTGGAATGAAGCTTGGGGTGGAATGAAGCTCGGGGTGGAATGAAGCTCAGGGTGGAATGAAGCTCAGGGTGGAATGAAGCTCGGGGTGGAATGAAGCTTGGGGTGGAATGAAGCTCGGGGTGGGATGAAGCCTTCACTTGGGGGTGGGATGTGAGATGTGTGGTTGGCAGGAGGCTGCTGGCCATGGGTTGTGATGTTGCCTGTGTTGGCAGCTGGGATGCAGCCTGTGTTGGCAACTGGGATGCAGCCTGTTGGCAACTCAGATGCAGCATGTCCTGGCAACTCAGATGCAGCATGTCCTGGCAGGCTGCAAAGCAGCCATGAGCCAAAGGCTCATCATAATATTAAGGGAGAATGTTGTCACATGGGGGCATGATCCCTCTCACCCACTGCTTCTGTCGCTAACTCCGGCTATTTTGGTAAACTGTTCTTATTACACAAAACCACATGTGTTTTCGAACTCAGCCATTTCAAACTCTGTTTGTTGATTGCTGCATGTGACTGCATGCAACTGCATGCATTCTTTCTTCCTTTCCCCCCATCTGCCATCTCTCTGTACCCTCTCCCTGTAGTCATTTGCAGTCTCCCTTGCATAGAAACAATACATAGCACTCATATAGCACTAATATAGTACTATGTAAGCTTGAATGTGTCAGTCAGAGGGTAGACAAGTGCTCATTTGGGACAGATCAATCAGTTTTCAACACATCTGTGTACTGTTCTGGCCTTGGAGACAGTGGATTTTCCACTTACAGTGAGGAACAAAACTGTTGCAATGTTTGCAACAATTTGATTGTGTGGTGTATAGCTTGGAAATGGGTGTAGCTGTGCAAATGTTGTAGGGGAGACATTTGTAGCCCTTGGTCCTGGCTTTCCATTGATGGTCTTCATGAGTTCAGGAGTGCAGTGGCTGTGACTTTATGGGCTGATTACTGAGGCCTATGCATTGCAACAGTTTTGCACCTTTTGTTGCAGTGGATGCAATCTACAGCATACAACATGTAGTTTGGACAGTAATGCCTGCTAGTGCTTACATAATATATCACATGATCAATTTAATGTTTTGCCAGCATGCAAACAATGCCAAACATTGAATAATGTGTCATTTTTCCCTGTTCTGCATTGCAACTCAAGAAATCATTTGTCTGGCTTATCAGGCTTAGTCTCTCAGGCAAATATTGGCAAATTCAGGCATTTACCACACCACCATGAGTAGGGTGTGAGCCCAGTACCATCAATCCCTTAAAAAAGCTGCTAGGAGTCATCTTAGCACTGTTTCATCTACCAATGACTAAGGGATCCTAACACTAATCAGTACTGAAAAAGCTGAAAATGCCATGGAGGTCAGCCTGACACTTCATGACATGAAGAATAAACCAATCCCCTCCCATCCAATGTATTTTTGCCAAAAGGAAGCTGACATCAAGGTTAGGGTGAAGCAAAACCCTTCTATACATCCTAGGGGTCATGGTGGGGAAGCCTACTGGGCTGCCAGGATGCAGATTTTTCCCTTTCTGTCTGTCCATGAATGTTGTCATTGGTCACTTATGACCAAATCATTTCTTCCTAGTCATCCCCAGTCCAGCACAGGGCATAGTCTGGCTGACCCTCCTTGACACCCCCAGTTCAAAGGGCAGCCATGCCTCCCCCCAACCTTGACACCAGCTTTCCTTTGGCAAAAATACATTGGATGGGAGGGGATTGGTTTATTCTTCATGTCATGAAGTGTCAGGCTGACCTCCATGGCATTTTCAGCTTTTTCAGTACTGATTAGTGTTAGGATCCCTTAGTCATTGGTAGATGAAACAGTGCTAAGATGACTCCTAGCAGCTTTTTTAAGGGATTGATGGTACTGGGCTCACACCCTACTCATGGTGGTGTGGTAAATGCCTGAATTTGCCAATATTTGCCTGAGAGACTAAGCCTGATAAGCCAGACAAATGATTTCTTGAGTTGCAATGCAGAACAGGGAAAAATGACACATTATTCAATGTTTGGCATTGTTTGCATGCTGGCAAAACATTAAATTGATCATGTGATATATTATGTAAGCACTAGCAGGCATTACTGTCCAAACTACATGTTGTATGCTGTAGATTGCATCCACTGCAACAAAAGGTGCAAAACTGTTGCAATGCATAGGCCTCAGTAATCAGCCCATAAAGTCACAGCCACTGCACTCCTGAACTCGTGAAGACCATCAATGGAAAGCCAGGACCAAGGGCTACAAATGTCTCCCCTACAACATTTGCACAGCCACACCCATTTCCAAGCTATACCCCACACAATCAAATTGTTGCAAACATTGCAACAGTTTTGTTCCTCACTGTAACTGGTGAGGTACATTCCCCTGCTGATACAAGCCTATTCTCATGTGTCTTGGGACCCTTTTACCTGTTCCAGGTGTTCTTTTTTTGTTTTTTAGGTGTTCCTGAGCAGTTCCTTGCAGGTGGCTGCTTGCTGCATTGTAGGTGGCTGAGCGAATGCTGTTGACCAAGATGAAGTGTTGTCAAGTCCCTACTACCTGGCTTCACAGATTCAACTCTGTGTGTCTGCTGGTTGCTGAGGCCTGTTTAAGGCTGGGACCTCTGTCAACACTACAGAGTAGAGATGTGATTGGTGGGGCCTTTTTAAGGCTAAGTGGGAGCAATCTCACTTACAGTTACCAATCAAAATTTGTCTCAGGCACTTTTGTGCTTTTTGCTCTGTCATACATTGAGTTCCAGCAAAGTAGTGTCAGTTACAGACAGTAAAGCACTGTCCACTTTGCAGCTGCTCTTTCCCCCTTGGGCCTTTTGCTGGACCCTTTGCTTGGACCCTTTGCTTGGACCCTTCACTTGGACCTTTCCCTTGGACTCCCACCTTCTAGACTGACCCCACATATCCCCCATCCTTCATGTAGGTTATTTTCTCCCATATTTCTGATCATTTTTAAATGCAACATTACATCAGGGCTACCCCTCCCACATCTCCTCAGTGAGCACATAATGCCACTCACCAATCTGAGCATGACCAGCATACTCTTGGCTCCCCTCCTCAACATTGCTATCCCCAAACTCCTGTACCCACCTTACCAAACCTTCCTCCTGCACTTCTGGTATGTGCACTTTCATTAACCATGGATGTGTAGCATCAAAGCTGACCAATGATGATATTTCAGCATCATCCACCTGTCCCTGTTGCCCAATACCCTGGTCTGCCACATCATCTTATTGAGCACCATGAAGTCCAATGCTTCCATTGCATGCACCTTATGCCTCCTCAACCTCCACCTCAATTCCCTCATCCCCCACCTTATCCCATGCACCCTGCTGCCCCCCTTACCCATGGATTCCCTCCAGCTCACCACTACCAGCTTCCTGCTCCTGGTGTTCAGCCATGTGTAGATTATGCAGCAGCCCTCCAACAGAACTTTGAGCAGGATCATGCAGCATGCCAAGAGAGGCATAGGAGACATCAACAGAGGGGCACACAGAATACTATTCCTCCAACTGTGCCTACACCTGTTCAGAGGACTGCAGATGCTGCATATCACCATGCTGAAGTGGAGGAGCGACACCAACAATGGTTGCAGTGGCAGGGAGAGGAAAGGAGACAGCTCCATGACTTGCAGTTGTTGGAGGTGCAGCAGCAGCAGCAGTTACAACAGGAACACCAGCAGAGGCAGAGGGAGCAGCAGATACATTTGCAAGAGCAGCAGCAGAGAGCACAGCAACAGAGAGAGTTGGAGCATCATCAGCACCTGTCCCAAGCACTGAATGAGTTTGGAAGACGTTCAGGGGAACACTATGCTGAGGATGAGGAAAGACATCAACAAAGGCTTGCTGAGCAGAATCCTGGTGAAGAACCTGACCCTCCTCCTCCCCCTCCTGGACCCTCTGGTGCAGACCCCCCCCTCCTCCTGGATACCCTGGTGCAGATCCTGACCCTCCTCCTGGACCCCCTGGTGCAGACCCTGACCCCCCTCCTCCTCCTCCTGGCCCCCTTAATCCACCATTGCCACACCATGTTCCACCTGGTGGCAGGCCATATGCTGAGCCTGTTCAGTCCCATTATCTTGGACACATGAACATCCAATGTCCAAACTGCCATGCTCTACATTTCATGGCAGAAAGGCTTAGCAATTCCAGCAATGCAAGGCTATGCTTTGGCATGTGTTGCCTTCAGGGTCAGGTCAATCTCCCTCCTGTACAAAGATGGCCCCCAGGTCTTCAGGCACACTTTGAGGACCCAAGGTTCATGGAGAAAATATGTCAATATAATGCTGCTCTTGCATTTACCTCCTTGGGTGTCAATGCTGAACCTCAGGTTGTTCAGGGATCTGGGCCAATGTCCTTCCATGTCCATGGTGCCCTTCATCACCTCATTGGGGCTCTTTTACCACAGGATGGGGTGGAGCCCTCATATGCTCAACTTTACATCTATGACCCTCAGGAGTCAACAGACAGATGTACTCACCATAATCCATAGCTGGACCCTGCCATCTTGCTAAGTCTGCACACCATCCTTTGGGAAAATCATCCATATGCCCCTTTGTACAAGCAGGCACATGACATCATGAGGAACAAACCTCCAGAGGAGCACACTGATATGAGGATGTGTCTGACACTCAGGCAGGGTACTGATGGCAGAAGATACAACCTACCAACTGTTGAGGAGATTGCTGCTGTTGTTCCAGGGGATGGATCTGAGGAGATTAGAGCCCAAAGGGATATCATTCTCAGACTTCAAGGTGGAGGTTTGCAATGCATCAGCCAACTTCACCCTGCCTATCTCTGCTTGCATTATGTTCTCCTGTTTCCTCATGGTGAGGAGGGCTGGCATCTCAACATTCCTCTGCATAATCCTGGGGGCAGAAATTTGCATGCCAAGAAAGTGACTCAGCTTCTCTGGTATGCATATCACCTTCACATGCACCCTCCAGAAGTAGAGCCTGCCAAGCTCTTCCATGGTGGCAGACTGTTTCAGCAGTTGGTCTGTGATGCCTGGGCTTCCATTGACCAGTCCAATCTCACCTGGGTTGCCAACAACCAGAAAAAACTCAGGGTTGAGCTGTATGGTGGGCTGCAGGACAGGATGGCAGATGATCACCCACCTGATATGGCAGATGTTGGACACATGATAATCCTTCCCTCCTCTCACAAGGGAAGTGTACATTACATGCAACACTCCTCCAGGATTCTCTTGCCATCTGCAGGGAGTCCAGAAAGCCTGACCTCTTCCTGACCATGACTGCAAATGGGAGCTGGCCTGAAATTGCAGAGAACATGTTGCCAGGTGTGTAATTTGATTTGCTCAGATGTACATTCCCTCATTCTGATGCTGTCTACTTCAATTAGGGCAGAAAACTGTTGATCATCCTGACCTGGTGGCAAGGGTTTTCCATGCCAAGCAGCAGGCCTTGCTGAAAAAGATTCATGATGGCTACTTTGGTGCTGTTGCAGGCTTTGTGTACACAATTGAGTATCAGAAGCATGGCCTCCCTCACATGCATCTCCTCATCTTCCTTGAGGACCAGGACAAGATCCAGACTGTGGGGCAGATTGATGCTATTATCTCTGCTCAGATTCCAGACCCAGCCCTCCATCCTCAGCCCCATGAGGTTGTCTGCAAGTGCATGCTTCATGGTCCCTGTAGTCCAGAGAGATGTCTGGAGAACAATGTCTGCAAGAAGTGGTTCCCAAAGTCATTCCAAGATGGGACTCTCATAAAGGAGGATGGCTATCCAGAGTATGCTCACCCTCAGAATGGAAGGACTGTAGAGAAGTGTGGTGTCATCTTTGACAACACCTACAGTGAGCAACAAAAACGTTGCAATGTTTGCAACATTTTGATTATGTGTAAGATATCTTGGGATTGGTTGTGGCTGTGCTAATGCTATAGGGAAGGCAATTGTAGCCCTTGGTCCCAGCTTTCTATTGGTGGTCTTCCCAAGCTCAGGAGTGAAGTGGCTGTGATGGTATGGGCCAATTACTAAGGCCTATGCATTGCAACGTTTTTGTTGCTGACATCATGGTGGATGCAATCTACAATGTGGAGTATGTATTCATGGCAGGAATGCCAGCTATTGATTACATAATATATCCCATGATCAATCCAATGATTTGCCAGCATGTAAACAAAGCCAAACATTGAACTTGCATCATTTATCCTCTATCCTGTACCACAACTCCAAAAACTGCCTATCTGGCTCATCAGGGTTACTCTGTCAGGGAAATGTCAGCAAAATCTGGTCCTCACAGCACTACCATGAGTAGGGTGTATGGCCAGCACCATTTGTTCCTTAAAAAAGCTGCAAAAAGTCACCCCTGTGCTGTTTCCCCCACTGATGCCTGAGGGGTCCTGATGCTAATCCATACTGGGAAAGCTGGAAATTCCATGGAGGTCAGTCTGGCACTTCAGGACATGAAGAGTGAACTAATATGCTCCCAACTAATGTATTTCTGCCAAAGAGAAGGTGATACCAAGGTTGGGTTGAGCCATAGCCTCCTTTGCACACTGGGTGGTCATGGGTGGGATAGCCTACTGGGCTTCCAGGGTGCAGATTCCTTGCTGCAATGTGTCCCTCAGTGTTTCCATTGGTCACTAATGACCAAATGTTCCTTTCCCAGGCATCCACAGTTCAGTACAGGCCATATTCTTGCTGACCCTTGATGACCACCTAGTGAGCAAAGGAGGCTATGGCTCAACCCAACCTTGGTATCACCTTCTCTTTGGCAGAAATACATTAGTTGGGAGCATATTAGTTCACTCTTCATGTCCTGAAGTGCCAGACTGACCTCCATGGAATTTCCAGCTTTCCCAGTATGGATTAGCATCAGGACCCCTCAGGCATCAGTGGGGGAAACAGCACAGGGGTGACTTTTTGCAGCTTTTTTAAGGAACAAATGGTGCTGGCCATACACCCTACTCATGGTAGTGCTGTGAGGACCAGATTTTGCTGACATTTCCCTGACAGAGTAACCCTGATGAGCCAGATAGGCAGTTTTTGGAGTTGTGGTACAGGATAGAGGATAAATGATGCAAGTTCAATGTTTGGCTTTGTTTACATGCTGGCAAATCATTGGATTGATCATGGGATATATTATGTAATCAATAGCTGGCATTCCTGCCATGAATACATACTCCACATTGTAGATTGCATCCACCATGATGTCAGCAACAAAAACGTTGCAATGCATAGGCCTTAGTAATTGGCCCATACCATCACAGCCACTTCACTCCTGAGCTTGGGAAGACCACCAATAGAAAGCTGGGACCAAGGGCTACAATTGCCTTCCCTATAGCATTAGCACAGCCACAACCAATCCCAAGATATCTTACACATAATCAAAATGTTGCAAACATTGCAACGTTTTTGTTGCTCACTGTATGTGGTCCCTCATCCTTGAGAACTGCTGGTGGAGTTTGACTGTCACATCAATCTGGAGGTCTGTGGATCCATCAAGGCTGTGAAGTACATCCACAAGTACATCTACAAGGGTCCAGACCATGCCACCTTGCAGACCCAGGGTCATGATGAGGTCCACTCCTATCTGGATGCCAGATATATCTCTGCAAATGAAGCCTGCCATAACATCTTTGAGTTCCCCATGCATCAGGAGTGGCCAGCTGTATACCATCTCCCTGTTCATCTCCCTGACCACCAGGTTGTTGCATTCCACCCTGAAGATCACCTTGGTGATGTCATTGAGAATGCAAGGGATTCACCTCTTCTTGGATGGTTTAAGGCCAATGCAGATCCTGAGCTCATTGCTGCTGGAGCCAGAGACCACCTCTACCAGGATTTCCCCAAGCACTTTGTGTGGGTGAAGCCTCAGAGGAAGTGGAAGGTCCATCAGAGGTACAAGGCCATTGGAAGGATGTATGCCATTCCCCCCACTGCTGGTGAATGCTTTTATTTGTGACTGCTGCTCACTGCTGTCAAAGGTGTGTGTGCTCTCATCCACAGATCTCTGCCATGACTTTTGCTGACCACTATTTCTTAGGTGCCACTTCCTATGAGGATCTTCACACTGTGAATGGTCATCTCCACCAGAATTTTAAGGAGGCTTGCTGTGCTCTGGCTCTGTTGCAGGATGACAGGGAGTGGTTGCAATGTTTGCAGGAGGCTGCCCATTTTCATACTGGCTTTCAACTGCATCGTCTCTTTGTCACCATCCTGGTCCACTGTCATCCAGTGGACCCCCATGTGTTGTGGGAAGAGTCCAGGGCCAACCTCTGTGATGACTTACATCACTATCTCATCCGCCACCTCCACATTGAAGACCCTTCTGAGGAGCAGGTCTTTGATTATGGCCTTCATCTCATTGCTGAAGATCTTAGGAGGAATGGGAGATCCATGGATGACTTCCCTACCATGCCTAGACCACAGAGGCAATGGGCAATTTATGAGGGAAGTAGGCTCATTGCTGAGCAGAGAGCATATGACCAGGAAGTGCTGCATAACTTTGTGCAGGCAGGCCTACCCACCCTCAATGAGGAGCAGAGGGCACTATATGATGCAGTCATGGCTTCAGTGGAGCAGGCAGCTGGGGGCTCATTCTTTGTGCATAGTGGAGGAGGGTGTGGGAAGACTTACCTGGCCAAACTCATCACTGCCTCAGTTTGTGCTGACAACAAGATTGTCCTCTGTGTTGTATCTACAGGCCTTGCCTCTCTCCTTCTCCCTGGTGGTCACACTGCACATTCTTGCTTCAAGATCCCCATTCCCTGTCATGAGGGTAGCTCTTGCACCATCAAGAAGGATGACCTTAACCACCAGCTGCTCAAAGAAACTGCTCTGATCATTTGGGATGAAGTGCCAACTCAGCATCACCATGTGGTGGAGTGTGTGGATCATACCCTCAGAGATCTCCTGCAGGAGGGCCAGCCATTTGGAGGAGTCACCACTCTCTTTGGGGGAGACTTTAGGCAAACCCTCCCTGTTGTTCCTCATGGATCCAGAGAGCAGATAGTGGGTGCTACTCTTTGTTGCTCCAACCTCTGGGGCAGACTTCAAGTTCATCATCTCCACCAAAATATGTGACTTGGAAGGGATCCTGAGTGTGACCAGTGGGCACAGCAGCTCTTGCACATTGGGGTGACAGATGGGAAGATAGAACTTCCACAGCACATGTCCTGTGGTGGTGACTTGGACTCCCTGATCAATTCTATGTATGCAGACTTGCTACACCCTCCTCCCAACCAGCCTCCACAGGACCAGTACTTCTTGGATCACACCATTCTATCTGCCAGGAACACTGGAGTCCATGAAATCAATGCTACCATTCTGGGAAAGGTTGCTGGAGAGAAGGTTGTGTACAGGAGTGCAGACTCTGTCACTGACAACCAGTATGAGTACATTCCAAAGGAGGTTCTGAACACATTTGAGCCATCAGGGTTTCCTCTTCATGAGCTGGAGTTGAAGCCTGGTGCTCCCCTCATGCTTCTTCACAACCTGGATCCCATCCATGGCCTCTACAATGGTACTAGGCCAGTCTTGGTCAGATCCATCCATCATATATTGGAGTGTCATGTACTGCAGGGAAGGGATGGAGATGCCACTAATGATGTGGTGCTGATACCTTGCATGGCTTTGGATACCAACCCAGATGACTTTCCAGTACCTCTGCACTGTCTGCAATTCCCAATCCATCTGGCCTATGCAATGACCATCAACAAATCACAAGGTCAGACAGTGCAGCATGTGGGCCTTGACCTGAGGACATCTGTATTCTCTCATGGGCAACTATATGTTGCTCTCTCCAGATGTACTCACCCAAGGAACATCAAGGTGCTGCACAGTGGGCCAGGACAGCAAACAAACATAACCATGAATGTAGTATTCAGTGAAGTTTTCAGAGGGATGGATGTATGAATGTAATACTATGCCATGGATTCAATGTATGAATGTACTATACCATACCATAGATGTGCAAAGATATATGTGTACAAAGTCATTGCCATACCATGAGGGATACTAAGTTGGGTTGAAGCCTGTCTCTTGGAGCTGGGATGCAGCCTGTGTTGGCAAACTGGGATGAAGCATGTCCTGGCAGGCTGCAAAGCAGCCATGAGCCTGAAGGGCTCATGTGTGCTTAGGTCATGCCCTATCTCTGATCTCTGATTGGCCACACTGTTACTTATGCTGTGCAAGCAAGGTTTCTGGCAGCAGTTCCCGAGTTTCTGTTTTGGGGCACTTGGCATTGACTTTTTACTGTTGGAAGCTCCCAAAGTCTTGCAGGTTTGGCAGAAAAATGAAGTTAACCTTACTTGGCATGGGATGGGATAAATTCAGGTGACATCACCTGTGAATCCCACATATATACACTAATTAGCTTTGGTAATAATTCATGATGACACTGCTAACATGCAGGGGATAAGCCTATATACACACTCCTTCAATATCTCTTCAATATTGTGAGACTTATAATCTGAGTTTCGAGAGTGTATTAGCAAATATATTACTATATTTGGGTGACTGCACCACTGACACGCTGCCACCATGTGTCACCAGTGTGGCTGTCACCTGTCACAGCAAGTGTGCTCCCATGCTCATCATTGCTGATGGCAAGCATGCATATCTCGAGAATGGCTGAGTAGATTTTGCTTGGGCTTTTTTCTATGTACTCCGACACTGCTGTGGAGTGCAACTACCACAGTAAAAATATTATATAATTAATGAAGGTTTAATTTTAACCAGGTGGAGTGCCAATGTCACCTGTCACAGTGAGCATGCCCCCATGCTCATCATCACCCAAAGCGAGCACACATATCTCAATAATGGCTGAGTAATTTGCACTCAGGCTTTTTTCTATGTACTCTGACACCAATGTAGAGTACACTTACCATGTGACTAAGCCACTGATGCCACACATCGCAGTCCCCATGTTGCCTGTCACAGTGAGCACACCCCCGTGCTTGTCATCACCAGCAGTGAGCATGCAAATCTCCAGGGTTTTTCTCTACATAATGAGACATAGAAACTAAAATTATATTTCCATCAACATGGTAACAAAGTTATGTCTTCAGTCTGTGGATCAAAGCTAGCTTCCAGGATATCTTGGAGGGCATGAGATGCCTCCTCTACTTCACACTCGACTTCTTCTTCTTCCTCTAAGTCCTGGTGAGTGTCCCCATGTGGGGGTTGAGACGGAGGGGGCTGTATAGGTGCTAAAAGACAGGAAGGTATAATGATGTTGAGCTCGCCATTGCTCTCACCTGGACTCTTCAAAGCACTTTTGTAAGGAGGGGTAAGCCCTCCTTACCTGTTACTATTGGCTTAGTAGTTGTTTCGTGTGTAGCCCCTGGTTGGATAGGGGCTAATGTGGAGTTCATTAACCTGGTTGAACTCCGGTACTGTACAGGTATTACATAATGGTGATGGGCGCCCATATGAAGGAGGGCACCTGCGAAGTAAAAAACAACTTCTTTTCTACCTTACTGCATCACTCAATATAACACCGGTTGTGTGTATATTTGAGGGATAAGTGAATAAGTGGACGAGAAGGGCCTACCCTTTACAATTTTTTACACACCCGAAAGTGTTATGGCACCCAAGTCGAACAAAAATTCTGCACTGCAGAAGAAAACTTCTCGCAGTGCAACAAAACCTCTCGAGCCCAATAGAAATCAAGAGGACTCATATGGTGATGATCCACCACCATTGGGAAGGGTCGATGACTTCTTACAAGCACAATCATCTGAGATGATCATGCGAGAAACCCCTGATGAGGCCAACTGCGCCATAATTTTAGACAAAGGGCCAAGTGCTCTAACTGAACTCACTACAGAAACTGCTCTTGTAGAAAATACAAGAGCAGAAGGATTGGGAAAGGGAAAAGAAAAAGTTGATACCAGAAAAAAGCCACCTACCTTCCCCAAATTCATCTGAGAACTAAAAGAAATATTAACTGAATGCACCTCCCAATGGGAGAGCTTCAGTGACCAGGACAAATGTGGTCACCAGGTGCATACATTCAAAAAACTGTATGACTTAGTGGATATGCCCAACATCGAAAGCACACATGATAGGGCCAGCAAGGAAGGATGAGGCCCCACTCACACTGTGAAGAAGGAAGTCCACTATGAAGCTGAGCATGCTAGAGTTGAATGCAGGAACAAAGACACTCCATGAAGAGGTAATTCACATGGAGTGGGACCAATGGAGAATTCGACAAACAGGGCAACAAGATACCAAGCAACGAATGATTGGCCAGATCATGAAGTCCCACCTCATCTGGAATGGGACTATAAGGAAGAAGAGGATCATGGCTGGGGAGCAGCCACAGGACACCCCGATGAGGACCCAGACAATGATCCAGATGATGACCTGGACGATGATTATCACTGCAGAAATGATCAAGATGATCGTGATGATGACTGCAGGAGAAGACAAATCCTGATTCCTCATCGAAATCATAGAGATGACAAGGACAAATGCGATCGCCACAGCTGCAGACAATTGACAGGGGTACACTCACACTGAGGATTAACACCCAGTATGAGTGGATATACAGACTCTCTCCTAGAAAAGTATCGTCAGAGAATATATGAGGTGGTAGGCTGTCACATGGCCCCCACGGGTCCAGAAGTGAAATCAATCAAAATCACACAACCAAAAAATTATAGAGGTCAAGATGATATTGACACCTTTGATGAATGGGTCAACCAGATATTGCACTGGTTGAAGATCTATAAGGTGACAGGGCCTGCCCATGATGCAGACTGCATCACATATGCTGGGACCTGTCTAGAGGGAATGGCCACACAGTGGTTTGATCAAGAAGTCGATGGCCCAGACCACACGATCTGTGACTGGACATTTGAGGATTTCGTGTGTGCCATGTTCACCCAATTCATTCACAAAGCATCTGCCCAAAATGCCAGGCCGAACCCATAGAGGCTCGTGAGGTGGACATCATCCCTCACAAGCTGACTCCTGCTCCCCAGTTGGAGAGACCTCAACCGGTAGTGGCTCCCCCTCCTGTCGTAGCAATCCCTGAGGCCACCATCACAACCCTGAACATGATCCCACCAATCATCGACTGTTGGGACCCAAAGAAGAGATCCCACCAGGACTGATGCCCCAGAAAGGCTCCAACCTGGGGAGAACCAATGCAATGGTGGCAGGACTACATCCAGAGATGCCTGGATGTAGAGGAGATGTTGGGCTTCCCAGGGGTAGCTGGGCTGATTGAGGAGTTCACAGAAGACAAGGAGCTGGCTCTGATTCAATGAATCAGAGGTTTTGTATTGGAGGGGTACTTTGCCCCCCGTTTTCACTATGATTCCAACTGTCATGGTTGGTGCCACAACCTCACTCGTCTATTCGCTGTTGCTGGCCGATACAGATCCATAGTAGAGAGTGAGGGACTAACCATCATCCCTGATGCCAAGTGTGCCTGGGACGCACCTAAGGACATCGTGCCCTCTCCTGTTGTAATAGCCCAATACCTCACCAGAAATGGGCTGAGCTTCCAGGAGGCTGATGACCTCTATTCTTGGAGTGTCAACTTCCTGGTTGATGAAAGTGATGCTCTTGGCGAGAAGGGACAGCATGTTCATGACAGCATGACATGGCGTGATTACCTATGGGGTACTACTGACAATCATCTGGCCAAGAAGCACTCCCTCAAGTATTACTTGGAGCACACCCAGGAATTAGGGCTTTGGGATTTCCGAGACATCGAGCCTGTACCTGCCAGCACACACATGCTGCAAGGTGTTGAGGTGGTTGGAGGGGTCATACTAGCCACTGAGGACAAAGACTGGGACTTCAACATACTGACAGCCTCTAATACGCAGGACCTACCCATGGAGGTTGACAGGGATGGGCCCACACCCATGTAAAACCCAAGTCACTTATGCCATCGTCTCCTACTTGCTCACACTTGTGTGTTGTATATACACAAGTGTGGTTAAAAGTATATATATGTGTCTGACATCTCACTGTTGTCCGACTTGGAAGAACCCGTAAGTGGGTTCTTCAGGGGGAGGGTGTAAGAAGGGGTAAGCCCTCCTTACCTGTTACTATTGGCTTAGTAGTTGTTTCATGTGTAGCCCCTGGTTGGATAGGGGCTAACACGGAGTTCATTAACCTGGTTGAACTCTGGTACTGTACAGGTATTACATAATGGTGATGGGTGCCTGTATGAAGGAGGGTGCCCACAAAGTAAAAAACAACTTCTTTTCTACCTTACTGCATCACTCAATATAACACCAGTTGTGTGTATATTCGAGGGATAAGTGAATAAGTGGATGAGAAGGACCTACCCTTTACAGCTTTTGCCAGGGTATAAGATGCTGGAGAATTCTGGAAAAGTTGCAATGTCATGCAAGCATTTCAAATGGAAACAATTGAACTGCAAATGGAGCATGCAATGTTGAGAAACTTGGTGGGCAAGGGCAGGATGAATGTTGCTGATCTTTTCCTCACATGTATGCAAGAAGCGTTCTTCATTGCACATATAGGTAATGACTCAATGAATTCTGATGTTGAGGTGTTTGATCTCCTCCTCAGCTCAGCACATCTTGAAATAGGTGTCCAGAGTGAATCATGCAGTTGGGTGTGCCCAGGGACATTGGGAGATGTCTTCACACATATCCCAGAGCAGGTCAAAGTCAGCAAGAAAGGCATATTCAACAACCTGTTCCCATTGCAGCATCTGGCAGGGAGGTCACATGGCCAGTGCACACTTGTTGTAATGATCAAGTGCAACCTTGATTGCTGCAGAACGAGTTTGGAGTGCCTTAGCAATATGCTTCCATAGTTTGTAACCTGTAAAGTAGGTGTCAGTTGAGATCCGAATCAAGTTATTAACATACCTGTGCCCGCCCTGTTCATCTTTGTCAGTTCAAAGAGCCATGCTACTACAAGACTTTCAAGATTGTCCAGTGCATGGCGATACTCCCGATTTGCCACAAGATGTCCTGCATTTTGCCATTCCTTGTCCTCCAGAATCCAATGTAATGAAATATCCAGCTTACACTCCAGCTCTTGCACAAGGAGTAAATCTTTATCATAATTCTCTTGTGCATGTTGGCGCAAGGTCTTGTTCCACCAAGTAACCCTTGTGTCACCACTGTAAGTTGTAGCATTTGCTGGCTCGAATGTATTCCATGTATCTAGGATCTTGCGAAGTTGTTGGCTATATTGTCTTCAATTATCTGCATCAGAAATGACATGAAGATCCCCTCTTTCCTCATCACTATGGGTGGAGAGGAACAGGATGACACTCTGGTATGAGGAGAGGGAGGTAGCCAGGTTAAATGCTGCTGATTGATAAACAGCCAAGGATTCTTGGGTGGTGAGGTTGAATGGCAATTGGGAGAACTGGTACCTTCCTTACCTGCTCACTTCAAGTTTCCCCAGCCTCTGCCAGTACTCCATTTGTAATGTTTCCTCCAGTGGCTCACAGCTAAGGCCTTCAAGGTATTTTTTCTCTTCCTCCAGCCATCTATGGAAGATGGTATCATCGTCAATGGACAGATCATGCTTGAGATCTGGAAGTATAGTCTTGCTGTCATGAATAATCATCAATGCCTGTTTATAGTTGTCAAAAAGAAATTTTGCTGAGGAATGTTAATTTATGATGGCAGTGGTAGTGAGGACAATCACAACATACTAAGATTGGTATATATCTCAAAGTTATCGTTATGCTCGAAATAAGCATTGATTGCTTGCTGTTGGTGAAAGGTGGTCGCATATCGAACAGTAGAGGCGAGTGCATTGGACTTGGAGAATGTACGCTCACAGGTCTCTAAGTCCTCGAGGCCAAGACCTTCCACATACAATGTAAGATGTGACAGCTGGCACAAGCAGTGGTGGGCATGGCCATGGAAGGCACCAACCAAGCAGGTGTGATTTAAGTCTCACGCTTGGGGCCTGAGAGTACTTGTTGCGAGTGTGGACTGAAACTGACATCCGATATCATACCCACTGCCAAGGCCATCACTGAAGGCAGCCATGAGCTTCAATACCACCACCAGTGGATATTTTGCACTTCAATATTGAACTTAGTGATTGACGCCAATGTAACATGATAGAAACTTACCATTCGCCACTCTGGACCATGTCTGCCATCAATAGACATGTTCCATGATGGCACACCACCATAAAGATGCCTGTCTCATCATAAACGCCCCATGCCTTTTTGGTTTTCACATCATCCATATTCCTCCAGCATCCAGCACAGGGATTGGAGTCCGAGTCCTGTGTAGAGTTGTTATTGCAACATAGATAAAACCAAATAAACTTACTTCATTGGAGAAGAGATCTGTACTCCCAGCCACAGAAAACTTATTGACATATTCATGGGACAAGTAATGACTGCTTGTGAGTATTTAACTGGTGGGTAGGTCATGAGATAGCAGAGGGTGGCCATCTTCAATCTCATCTGGAAGGCACCAAAGGACATGTTTGAGTGAATTGTTCCCATCCATCGCATAAAGTAACTTGAACTTAAGCTTGGGCTCATCAGTTAGCTTGTAAGTGCAAGCTGCACATGCATGTTTCAAATGCCAGTCTTCCGAATCCCGTTGTAGCACTTGGGACACAATGGAGTCCACTTGGGCATGGATTTGAAGATACAGGTCAAATGCAATGGAAAATTGATGAGATAAATAGCACTGAAAAATAACCTTTTGAGAGTGGATTTCAATGCAAACAAGATAAGGATAGATATTCAACTTACACCCTGCAAGTCACAAAGAGTTTTGACGAAGGCTTGAATGGAGAAATGTGGACTATGAAGCCACACGATACAAAGAAGCTCTAATGCCCTGAAAGTTACTGCAGCTGTGGGATGAATAGGGGAGCAGGGAGCAACACCCTGACACATTAGAGCTGAGGTGATAAAGAGGTCAGTCACCCGCATGCCAAGAGTCACTTTCTCAGTGCCTACCAGATCACAATGAGCTGACTCCATAGTATGTAATCCAGCAGACTTACAGTAAACATCAATAACATGCAGTGTCCACAGCATAGAACTGCCACCATCATCTGAAGATTTAGGGAAGTACTCTTTACTTCCCCCCTTTGCCCATGTGTAACTCCAGTCTAAGTAGGCTTGGGTGAGCACAGGCAATTGTTGGTTGAATGCCTCATTTCGATGAAGAATCTGATTGCAACGCATATGGTAATCCTTCCTCCATGGGCCCTTACGACTATAACTGCAGGAGAACAGGTAAGTATCCTTGATGAGATCTCGACACTATTCTCTTACTCTTTGAAAAGTTCACCCAACAGCTCCTGTGTGAGATCTATTAGCTCTCCCCCAGCATTACTTACCTCAAGTTGTTCAGTGCCATTCAAAACATCCTCAACAGCCATGTTTCCCATGTCTTCCCACTCACAGTCCATGCCTATATCCCTTTCTTCATGCAATGCCTCCAGGGCTTGTCGCTCTTCAGGCATCATTCCTTCCAACTCATAAGTAGCATGGTATAATGAACTGAACATACAAATTACTCACTTTCAAGCCTGTCCTGCTGACACCTGCTTGCAGCAGCAGCCAACTCCACAAGGGCTTTATGCCAATAAATGGTATGTTTTGGTCTCCCCTGCAATCCATTGTTTCACCCAGATTTAATTTCTCATACAGAGCACAGCAAGAGGTTTGTTCTGTTGTGCTTCACCATGCTGGGTTTCATGGCTATGATATCCACAGGTATGTTTATTGCACCCAATGCTTGCCACCTCTACTTCACTCATTCAACAATATTCTAGTTGCATGACATCCATGTGATCATGCTGTCAAGGTTAACATGTCACAAGTTCCGTGTAGAAAAGGGCTGTAGGCAGCCTCAGTAGTGACTCAACTACTATGTATATTAGATGTACCTGTAGGCAGCTACAGGGAATCAGTAAGTAGGAAACTACTAATAATAAGTAGACTTACCCTCAGTAGTGACTCAACTACTGAGGGAATAGTACCAAAATGTACTGTGAAGTGTACACTCTAAGTGCTTATGTAATCAATAGAAAAGCATACCAAAAACAGATATCACACAGGGGTGATTCAATCTCCAACATTCTGAGCCTGTTATCTTTCAGACTGCCTGCAATGAGTTCATCATCCCCAAGCCAGGGTGCACCATCCTGCCCTCTTCATGAGCTTCTTGCTGAAATGAACATCAGCAGTAAGACCCTTTTTGATTAACAGGCATGTACACTGATCACGCCTCACAGATGTGACTTCGAGCAACATTACTTGGACCTGCAGAATCACTGAAGAATCAGTGATGATCTCTCACATTCCCCCTGCCAGTGAAACAGCAGCCAGTGAGCCAGCTCTTGGCATTCAGTCGTCACCTCCTGTTACCCAAGCCCAACCTGAACATGCAGCTGGCATCACTACTGCTTCTCAACAGAAACCGAAGCCAGCAGTAAAATCCCCGACCAAACCAACTTCTGTATATATTCCTCCAATCCCACATCCTTCTCGCATCTCACCACTGAAGTCCAACACTGCTGTCCAAGGTTACTATGTGATAATGGTAGGACAGGAGGTAGGCATATTCTACACTTGGTAGGTACTTCTTCAAGGTGCACCTTTTTTTTATTGACTCTGCATCTAGGCCAGATGTCACTGCATGAATGAATAATATTAGCGGGAATACTCACAAACAATGCAAGTCTTTTTCAGAGGTGTTGAAGCTGTACATGCAGATGTATAACAAGGGCTGTGTGCAAGCTGTCCCTGTACTGGGAGGTCTGTTTTGGTCTGAGGCTGAACAATTGGATAGTTCCTCTTCTCATTGCTCATCTTCCAATAGTAGCACTGAAATGTGGTCTCACTTCGGTGAACTCCCTGCTGAGGCCCTTGCTGACTTACCATAGTCCAATATCTGTTCTTATATGATGGTGCCAAATGAACATTTTTTCTGTGAACCCTCTCAACCACAACCAAAAACTCAGGTGTGAAAGACTTGTTAAGTATGCACTGCTAGTTATGTACACCAAACTTCTTATGACTTCTCCGAAAAGTACCAAGTATTAGAAACTATATAATCTAACTGCACAGCTGATAATATGGTGGTAAATCCTGGGAGAAATAAATAAGATAGCTGGTCTGATTGTATGAACATGCAGTTTTGTCATATATGGTGGTGTGGAAGTCATGGCTTCAGTGATGACTGGTCTCAATGATTGCATGCACTAATAGTGGCCCATGTGGCACCCCTGTTAGTTCTGCAAGCCAGTTCACATCATAAAAATATGCCTTTACACTTAAACAAGTAGTAGTCAGATGAATCCAGTTACTAGTCTTGTTCCTACTGGAGTCTTGCAATCAAGTATGGATTACTAGAGCTCAAATAATACAAGACCGATGCCAAGTGCATATAGAACTAGATGAAGCCCTTGGCTACTTTTTGGTGTGTCTTTCAATGGAATCTTCAACTCACCCTTATGCCAGTATTTCCCTGGAGAGCCCTCATACAAGTCTCACTCTCACCTTACACCACCATAATGCCTGTACAAGCCTGTCAGTTGTGTACACAATTACAGGGGTTATATCACAATGCCATGCAGTGAAGTGAGTACCAATGAGGCTCCGAGACATTCACATTCAGACTAATATTCTGTATCCCTTATGCTACCTCATTTCCCCTTGATCTGCTTTGCACTGTCTGATGCCAACTGTTGTCCCCAAGCATAGCGAGGTATTTGCATATCCTTCTCGCTGAGCTATTTTGGAGTGTAGTCAGCTTAGCCAAATCTAATGCAAACATATGCACAGTGTGGGCAACTCTTCTTGTGAGAGCGCAAGGGGAAGGTGGGGAAAGCTGTAGGTTAGACCTAGGCTCATCCCAAGGGGTGCTGTGCTGGAAGGAGAGGGGGGAAAGGAACCTAGAAGGCGAAGAAGGATTTTTCTTGGTGACTGGGGAGTGCTGGTGATGAAGAACTCGAAAATTCCACCTTAGGTCAGCAAAAGGGATTTTTCCTGGGTGGGGGAAAGCGTGCAGAGACTTGGGGGTGGAAGGGCAGCGATTGTGAACTCTCAAAGACAATAGGGAAATTCTTGTAGGCACAGGGAGACTGAATTTAAGAACTGGCGGCGATTTTTCTAGTGCGGGAAAACTCGAGGATGGCGAATAGACGATGAGACAGAAGCTGGGGAACTCTGGGAACACTCTGAAGACTCGAAGATACTCAGAAGACGACTCTGGGGACTCTCAGATACACACAAAAGACACCAAAAGGTGGGTGGTTATTTTTCTATGTACAGCAGACTTTTTGTAGCGTAAGGACAGTGGTTTCTAAGGTAAAACCGGAAATTTTCAGATCTGTCATATGTCAAAAGTAATAAGAGAAAAGATAAAGACCGATGCATGGACAATCACATGCATGGCAGCAACATAGACGAAGATAAAACAAGTAAAGTCCATAAAAATGAAGGTAAGTAAAAGTGGACAGCGTACAGACAACGTGCCTGGGTAGCGAGTGTACATTGTAGGGGGAGGCGGCAATTTCTTCAATGGGTCTGGGATGCGGTGGGTGGCGTTACTAAGCAGGCGACAGCCTCGGCGCTTGTAGAGTGGATATAGCCACCGAGGGGATATGTCGACAGAGGATGAACCTAATATGGTAACTGGTGAGTCAGCAGCAATGTTGCTGGCATGAGTACGTGACATGATGGAAGGTGTGACATTAGCATACGCGGCGATGTTTCTAGCCAAGGGAGTGTTGTAATGTGTGAGTGAGCGACTACTGAGAGTGAGAAAGGCCGCTAAGGGAGCTCTGTAGCCTCAGGGAGTATAGGCTCCCCACAACGGTAGAATGGTGAATATGTAGTCATCCGAAAGGTTGTGGACTCATTAACAGTATCCTGCTATAGTGGGAATGCATAATGCATGAATGGAAAAGTTTTTGGCATGAAATCTTTGTTCATATCAAACCACATAGTAAGAACATGCATACAACAACGTAGTGTCTACATATCTTCACTGTCCTCTTCATCGGAAATAGCAATGATCTCTACACTCTTTGGTAAGATGTGTTTGTGTGAGGAGTGGGCCTTCTTCTGTGGTGGTACATTTTCCTTGCCACAGGTGGGGGCTTTGTGCTTCCAGGACATTCCTGCATCCGACCATTTCTTTCGAGGCTTTCACACTGTTTCACCAGCCACATGATGAGTATTGAGCTCAGTAACGAAATGTTCAAGTTCATTCTTGGATAACTTCTTCCAGAAGCAGCAACCACTGTGCAGGGCATTGTGAAGCTTTTGGGCTTCAGCAATGGTGCTGATCACCGATGGGTTTGTGAATTTCACACCATATTTCTGGCATTTTGTCTATGGTGGAATGTCTATTATTTTTTTAAGTATGTACTGTGTGCTCAAAGTGCTTGTGTGGGCTTACATAAGCCACAATTCATGCAAACATGAAGTAAAAAAACAAAAAAAGTAAAAGAAAACAAACCAGTAAGTAAAAACAATGAAATAAAGTGAAATACCTAGTAGGGAGGATACTCTCCCTACAGCATGCAGCTTGGGACTTCAGAGGGGGGAGTGGATCCCAGAAGAAGCAGCAGCAGTGGCTGTGCAGTGGCTACAGTGATGGCAACACAACAGGTGATGGGCACTTGGAACTTGTATGGGGGTTGGAGCATAGTGCATTGTGATTGGCTGAACCAGACCAAGGCCTAGACCCCTGGCTCAGAGCCATGTAGGCTGATTTTGGCCAAATGACCTGGCTGATTGCCACTTAGTGATTTACATGAAACATGGCAATTACCACAGCCAAATAAGGAAATACCCCATCGGGCCATCCCACCAAGTGGACCCCATATGTCTCGACAATGACAGTGTCGTAGTTGTGATAATTCATGACAATATGTTTTTTGTTTGTAATCCTCTCTATTATGGGGGTATTAGTCATGAAGTAGTTTTTTTGTTCTTTAACATACCGAGGCCAGATGAGATAGCTTTGGTAATTTGCTTGTGGAGGATTCCGAGAGAATCACACTCGAGGAGATCTGACATTGAGCGTCAGCACGACAGGTTAAGGAAAGATAAGAGTCCTACTTTGATTCTGGGTGCAGGCCCATTGCTCATATTGATGAGCAACATCTGCAATCTGGTGCCCAAAAACATCTTCCCAAAATTCTGCGGAGTTGTCCATTGTGGTCCATGTCAATTGAATGGAGTCATTAATGTGGCCTCACATGACTAGCAATGTAGCATAGATGCCAGTACGATTGTGGAGGCCATGGAGCTAGTGGCAGTGGTAGTTAGGCAATCATAGTACATGCATTGATGTCTGCTTACCTCTTTGGTGATTTTGTCGGTGGTCATCAGTACATCTCGCACAGCTGCAACATTGTTTGCTCGAATGCCATGTATCTTTGTGTCACAATGTTCATTGAGTGCAATAATATATTCATCCATTTCTTCTTGTGTGAGGTTCTGCAGTTTCTTGTCTTCCTTTACCATTTGCTGGATCTCTTTCAATGAATACTTCGATCCAGATGGACAGTCTACATGAGCATTGAGTAGAGTTGAGTGACTAGATGGGAAAGGACATACCTGCATTGACCTCTAAAGCTTTCACATGGAGCAGAGCATTATGCCGCTGCACCTTTCAAGAGCTATGGTAATGAGTCTTGCCACCTACTATGCCCTTCAAATACTCCACCATCACATTGTGCCTCAAGGCAATTTCCTCCATCCTCAAGGCTTGTTGAGTGAGATACTCCTGCACAGCCTTATCCAGGAGGGTTTTCTTCATGACTCTCTGTTCACAGGTGATTGCCCAGGATGCTTTCTGAGCCTCCAAGATCTGTCTGGGAGGGTGTGGTTGAATAATACATGTGTCTGGGTTACATGTAGCCCAAGTGGAGACATCACATATCCCTTCAGTGATCAGCACCTCAGGATGGTTTGTATCTTTGACATTCTCCTTAAGAGCTTGATCAGCGCCAGGTAAATATGAGACAAAGGAATCTCGCACTGTGACAGAGCCCATAGTGCTCCTTCCACTTCCATTGCTTCCAGATGAAGGTCCAGTGTTGCCACTAGCTGGCTGCAGGCTTGAGAGAATGGGAGGCACACCTGACAATGGTTGGCTATCAGATGCAACACAACCACATTCACTGGCACTGGGCAGGATAAATGGAGGTGCCCAGTTCATAGAGGACTGAAAACAAGAGTCCCAAGAGTTATTCAAGTTGGCATCAAGAAAATTGTGTATGGTATTGTCTGGGTCAAGCTGGCCAATGAGAGAAGGGGGAACCACAGGGCAAAGTGGAGCGACCATTCTGGGAGTGTGGAACAGTGGTGTAACTGGCATGCTGGAACTTGCATTGCTAACATTGGCATTTGGTTGCAACACATTACCTAGCAGAGGAATAGAAGAGTTAGTTCAAGCTGGAACACAATATTCAAATCCCATCTGAGGAGACAAGGGAAAGTGAAAAAGAAGAAAGAAGTATCAATGAAATCTTACCACTTTCCACAGTGGCCAATAGACCAGAGAAATTGTACTCCCCTTCCAAAGCCCATGGACGCCAGGGTATGGGCAAAGTGCCTGACATTGGCTGTGGTAAATCAAGGGAAGGAGGCAGCTGGGCTGTGTGGTCGCAACATGAAAATGCAAAGCTTGTTGATTGTCTTGTTTTTCGGACTTGACATGATACACATGCATATATTGCCCATATATTTGATGGGTATGATCGCTGTCATTCAGAAATAACCAGTCATGTGAAAGCACCACCCATCTGTATGGGTTTGCTGCTTGTAAATCTTGAAGTCTCATCTATGTGGAATGAAAGGAGGTACCTGGGCTTCATATCTAATGTGGGTGAGGAAAGTATGGGGATACCACCACTACTCATAGTCACCCCCCAGAAACAATGGAGGGATGGGAGGGGGTCAACATAAAAAGCCTTGGCAAACACATAGGATGTGATGTGTTCCAATCGCAAGAAACTACTATCTGCTATAAGTATGTGAGTTCACGAACATCAAGCACATGTACCAGAAACTTAGTCTCTTGAATTTGGGCCTGGTGAGAAGGAGAGAATGTCATGATTGGGTCTCCATGTTGTGGTGGCTTTTGGTTGAGTCAGGCTGGGACTGTGAGCAGGGTGACCATCTCTTCCTGTGGCAAGAACAAGTATGTATATCACACCACAGTGGTGGGCCCATGAGCTGTATGACAACCATCTATTCAGACAGTGAGAATCAATGTACCATACCACAGCGAGTCCACATAAATAATGAAAACATGCAAAAAAGACTTACTCTTATTGGAATAGGCCACCAGCTTGACTGGTGATGAGTTGCCCAATTTCCTTGTGCCATTCACCTGATACTGTGAATTCAAGTAGTACAACCAGAGATTGTGGCAGAAGAAAATTCCGACTCACCTGTCAGGCAGCACACTGGTGCAGGATAGAGAAGAAACACCAATAACTTGTTGCAGTATGTTGACCTGCCAACAACCTCCAAGTCGCTGCTTCATGCAGACACTTCAGTCATGTTATGTACAACTCCATTTGGAAGGTACATCTTGATCATGAAGTCTTTGAATCAAAAAATTATAGTAACAAAGCCACATACCATCCTATAGAATATGCACCATCTGTGCTGGGGAGAGGATCTGCATGCCCTAGAATATGAAAGTACAATATGATAGATGTGATGGCAACAGATATTAGTGTGGACCTCACAAGTGGAGTCTCAATGCACCAAATTACTGCAAAACTCTACTCCATGTTTGCTGTGACAAGTGACGTCAGTACCCCAGCAAAGTGACAAGCTGAGGTAATACAGGTCGGCAGTCGGATTATTGTGAGGCTAATAACTATGAACATTGGTGGCACTATGCTAATAGTTGTAGCCTATACTCAGTATCTGAGTGTGTAGAAAAAATCAGAGCACAGGTGACTCTGCTGTTGTCAAGATATGCGTGTTCGCCATTGGTAACAATGAGCGTGGGTGCATGCCCACTATGAACAGGCACTCCGGCACGTGACACCTGGTATTAAGATTGTTGGTATTCACTACATATTTCCAAAGCTTATGTAATGGTCCCAACCGTTCTCACGATATGTGCGCTCACCCACAGATGACATCGGCACTCAGTTACTAGGCTATTTGCACTCAACATTGGGGTTGGAGTACATAGAACCCAGGATCGAGATTCAAATGTTCGCAGTTGGTGACCAGGAGGACAGGGTGTGCTCATTGTGGCAGATGACATTGAGACAGTGGCACATGGCACCAGTTGCTTAGTCATTTGGTAAGTGTAATACTCTACACAATTGGGGTCAGAGTACATAGAAAAAAGCCTGAGTGCAAATTACTCAGCTGTTATTGAGATATGGGTGCTTGCTATGGGATGACAAGCACAGGGGTGTGCTCACTGTGACAGGCAATGTGGGGACTGCAATGCATAGCATCAGTGGCTTAGACACATGGTGAGTGTACTCTACATTAGTGTTGGAGTACATAGAAAAAAGCCTGAGTGCAAATTACTCAGCTGTTATTGAGATATGTGTGCTCGCTTTGGGTGATGATGAGCATGGGGGCATGCTTGCTGTGACAGGCGATGTCAGCACTCCACCTGGTTAAAATTAAACCTTCATTAATTATATAATATTTTTACTGTGGTAGTTGCACTCCACAGCAGTGTCGGAGTACATAGAAAAAAGCCCGAGCAAAATCTACTCAGCTGTTCTCGAGATATGCATGCTCACTGTCAGTGACAACGAGCATGGAAGCACACTCGCTGTGACAGGTGATGGCTGCACTGGTGACACCTGGTGGCAGCATGTCAGTGGCGCAGTCACCCAAATATAGTAATATATTTGCTAATACACTCTTGAAACTCAGATTATAAGTCTCACAATATTGAAGAGATATTGAAGGAGTGTGTATATAGGCTTATCCCCTGCATGTTAGCAGTGTCATCATGAATTATTACCAAAGCTAATTAGTGTATATATGGGGGATTCACAGGTGGGTGACATGTGCTGTAAAAGGTAGCTTGGCCACCATCAGTAATACTACATATACACTGGGGGCTAAATCTTTGAGCCACAAACTGTGACACATAGATTTATGTAAAATGGCAGATTTGGGATGGGTTTTAATGAAACAAAATGTCTTAATTTGGTACAAATTACCTTGCTTGGCAAGCTGTTTCTACCACACCCATAAGTGCCATGGGAACCATCCTACGATGGAAACCATTTCCTTTCTGGGCTATACTACCTACTACGTGAGATTGAAGACATGAGGGTCTACAACTTGGGTGGTGCAGATGGTCTGACAAAGCTCCAGGAGTTTTGTCTTCATACTCTTAGTCATGGTTTTACATGGGTGTTCTAAGTTACAATCTACTATACAAACCAGTTCTCTCTTGAAGTGCTTTTGTCTTGAAGTGCTAACCATCACCAGTGACATCAGGGTCACTTATAACCAGTACATGTCCAAATAATTTGACATCCAAGCAAGCATCTTACATGACAAAATTTAGATCCCAGTGACCTGGGTTTTGCTTGAGGCATGCAAGACAGGATGCAGTGTGGACTGAGTGGGCACCTTTCAGATGGGTCAATCCAACCCTCACTGTTTCAGCTCAAGCAAATCAGTAGTGGAAGCAATGCCACAGCAATGGGTTGATAGATCGAGTGGGACACTTATGTTCGTGGACTGCGGCTATTTATTGCTTGAGTACTGCATTCACACATTTTATACTTTCAACCTCAGTCTTGTGCCATGTACTTCGCCTGTTCGCACACCACTTGTGCACTGTGCCTTGGGCCCTTGTATGGTGACCAACATGTTGGAATTTGTGCACAGATGAAAGAGTGTGGACTTGTCCAAGCAAGGTTGTTGCTGCCCTGGCAGCACTTGCCAAGTTCTTTGCAGTTGTGACATTTATCAACATTTTGATTGCCATTAAAACCTGTCCCAAATCTCCCAAAATCTGATGTGGTATGAGAGTACATGAAAGAAAAGGATACTAGATTTCAGAGGATTGGGTGTTTTTACGACGTTATCTTTGTGTTTTGAAACATGGTGTCTGCTTTTTCAATGTTTTATTCACTCAACAGTGGGTGTCTGTTTAAAAATCTGTGGTCATGCTCCCGCTGACTAACCAGATGACTAAGGTTAGGCAAGTCAGGGTTGTACATGCTCATTTGATAGCTATTGCCATTGCTTTGTTGAACTTGGGTTACAAGTACTCATGTCCCCGCTGCGTTGTTGGCAATTGATTAATCGAGTCTTCGTCCGCTCGATTGAAACGGCTGCCGCATCGTCCACCGAGCCAAAGACTCACTTCAAAATCACTCTCCGTCGTTCCGCCATTGGTCTCGGCGAACAGAAGAAAGAGACTCTTGTTTCCCTTGGTTTGCACAGACGTATGCAAACAGTCTACCATCCGCACACCCCAGAAGCGGGAGGAAA
>JANFAE010000525.1:0-65493 GCA_024613145.1 Pisolithus marmoratus | reverse complement strand
CGGTCTAGTGTGGATATGCCATCCACATGGAACAGACACCCTCGCTACTTACTCTTAATAGCGCTGGTCATCTCGGCCACCGTGTACCTTCTGATTCCTTCCCAGCCATCCATCTCCTCGGATTCATTCGCATCTTTGATTCGCGACACCAGCCTACCAGCTCGCTTACAACGAGCGGAACGTGTCTATCAAAAAGTCATTTCAGACCGGAAAGATATGATACGAAAATATGGTCAAACGTCCCGGAATATACACATGTATGTTACCACTTCAGAGTTCCATCACCTTTCATAAGTGATACCGGTACAGGTTTCCAGACAAAGACCATGGCCAGCCTACACGGCTTGTACGTCTCTCCCTTTCATCGGGCCTCGTCAATATTTTCCAATGATGTCACTTCGCGCATTTAGGGAGCTTCTTCCCCCTGCCTTTGATTGTCCACACGAGGTGGAACGAATAGGTGCACTGGGCGACGGTGGAAAATGGGCCTGTGGTGTCTCTCGTCTAGACCACAAGCCGGATTGCATCATATACACGTTCGGTGGGTCCTTTCGTCTATCCGTGTCCATATTTGCCTCGTAGACATGCATGGGTACAGGCATGTACTACGAAACGACTTTCGAGGCAGAGATGCTAGGAACGTACGCAGTACTGTCAAGTTTGGGGTTACGATTATCGTTCCAACTCGTTCGGTTCCAGCAAACTGAACAATTATCGCGCCCCACTTCTTCCCTTACGCCCTCGCACAGCGTCGATACGCACGGACCGCATGACGAGCAGAAGTTGTAACACACTGAAGACGTTGATGGAAATGAACAGTACGTGCCAATCGCGAGAGTCACTTGTATTGGTGGAGTCTGATACGATACACCGACTACACAGAACACACTCACATCGATATACTCAAAATCGACGTGGAAGGATGGAATTCGAAGGTGCTTCCGCAGATTTTGCAACCCTACATCGCATCCGGGGAACCCCTCCATTCGGACAGCTACTCATCGAGATTCATACATGGGACAAAAAGTTCGATGACTTTTTGTCGTGGTGGGAGTTACTAGAGGCTGCTGGACTCAGACCGTTCATGACAGAAGTATGATTTACTCCTTCATAATGTACCCGTCATCCCCGGGTTGCTGATGGTAGTTCAGGTGAACCTTGTGTATCAAAATTACAACAGGGGAAAGTCCACGGATCTCGCAGAGGTGTGTATCATCGCCGAGATCACTTCCCTTTTAATATGAAACGCTTATCATATACCAGTACTCGTTTGTCAACATCAGGGGAAACAATATCTTCATTTCTGACCCTCCGACGACATCAACGGGTGCGACTATTGGCAGCGAATAGTGACGGATCTATGTGGCAGTGTTCTAAATAGCTTTCGGTGACAACCATGTATGTTTGTTACAGTGCTGTGGAATGTTGTGGAGATGTCAGTTTGGTGGTTGCAACTAACTTAACGTGGGTTAGGCCACCCCCCCGTCCATTTGCGAGTCTACGGGTCGCTGCAGAAGTAGTCTGGGAATTCAGTGCTACAAATGGGTAGTTCCTGTGCACCAGCCACAAACATGTCCACAGCAACAATGACGCTTAGCTTACAGGTTCAAACACCCAACATCGATTCAAAGTTACGAACCGTACACAAATAGTACCGTATACTTCTCGATGACTACAAAGCAGAAGAGGCGATCGCTCATGATGCCGAGCGCAAAACCATCCGATGCCACAGCTAACCCTTCGGTATGTATTGGTACCTCAAACTCGAGCGATACTGTCACGATAAGCTACTGTCTCAGTCTCCCGCTGAGGATATTCCCTCTTTCTCTGAAAAGATGGGGAATACTTCCCATGCAGCACTCTCCAAGATGAAGCGTTTCTTTGATCGTTCGTCTACCCTTGATGTGTGTGGTCTACAATGTCTTGTTACTGCCGGAGTTCTGAGTGATCCCATTGACAGAATCTGGATGATATCCAGCAGTTAAGCGATGCGGATCTCAAACCTCTCAAAGATTTCAATGAGGCCGTCATTAATTATCCCACGGTTTGCATTTCACCGCTATGTTTATACAATGGTCCTGACTGCGCGCAAGACCCACATTTACGCGCGGATTGTGCTTGGAAACCTTGCCAATATGTCTCAGGTACATCCCCAGTCCTATAATTCATTCTCTTCTCACCCAATCCTCTAGTCGTTCATGAACCAGCCGAGTGTGGACAAGGGGGTGTCGGGCCTTTTTGAAATCATCAGAAAAATCTACGAGTTCCTGTTGGAAGAAGACACCCCCAAGAAAATCGATAAGCAGAGCGTCCCTCTCGACCCCCCCGTAAGGAACGCGCTCGATGTCCTTGCGAAGCTTGCGCTGGTGACCAGCGCTTCTATACAGTTCATCAGAAACTATTCAGCAACGAGGCGTTTCTGTGGGTCTTACTACACTCTTCTCAGCTTGAAGTGCTTGACGCAATACATATTCAGGGAAAAAAACGGGAAAGGATGTTCTCTCCGAAACGCTGGCCATCATAAATGACTACGTCAATAAATTTGAAGATTTGACGAAACATTACGAAGATGCCACGGCCCCCGAGGTTGTAATTAAAACCTATCGCGAAATCGGGGACACCAGTCTCGACGACTTGGCTTGTGCGGATGGCACAGGCTTGATCGACGTCATGGCGTGCTTAGATGGTACCAGAACGGAGGCGCTCACCGAGATTGTCAACTGGCTCCTTGACACAAACGAAAGTGACCCGCGCATTATCTGGATCAATGGGCAGGATGGTGCAGGGAAGTCCAGCGTTGCGCAAACAGTTGTTCGATGGTTTACAACTACTGGAGGCCTTGGGGCGTGCTTCTGCTTCGCTCGTGACAGGCTGGTAGAGCGCCGTGAGGAAAGAATATTTACGACCATCGCGCGTGACTTGGCAAGGAGTGAGTCCACATTCCGGCGAGCTTTGGTCGAGGTGGTCTCGAAGGACCGTTCCTTGAAGACCACAAATGACGTTGCGGTGCAGTGGCAGCGACTCGTTTTGGAACCGTTGTTGAAAGTTAGCAAAGGGATAATTGGGAACGTAATCGTGTTGATCGACGACCTGTGTGACAGTGGGCCGGACACATCGAGGAGTCATATCCTGTCCTTTCTCGCATCTACAGAGGCTGCCCATCTGCCGAAAAATTTACGCATCCTGGTGACATCCAGACCGTTACCAGACATCGAGCGAGTTCTGGGTGCTGCTCCGCATGTAAAGACCATCTCATTGGACGAGAACCTTGAACAGTCGGCACGCGATATTACCTTCTATGCTACGCAGGACGTCGTCCGCCAACGCGACATTAAAGAGGCGGAAATCAAGGAGGTGGTGGAGAGGTCCAAAGGTTCATTTGAAACGGCTCGTCTCTGGTGCGAGTACATGAAACGAAATAGGCCGGGTCAGACAGCGAGGGAGCGCTGGATCGAGCTCAGGGACTTGAAGCCAACAGGTCGGAGAACTCTGATGGATGGGGCACTCGAACTGGTTTTGGAAGGCATTATCCCTAATGACTGGCTTACTGTGTCACGGTTCCAGTCGGTGATGAAGCAGGTTATGTCGACAAAGAAGCCAATGACCATTGACGAATTGAACGAGGAACGCAAGCATTTCTCGGACAAGGCCCACATTTATGACGTGGGGATCATTGTTACATTCATGCGCCCTTTATTGCTTGGCATCAGTGACAGGAACACTCCTGTTCGACTCCGTCATGGGTCATTCTACGACTGTGTCACCGATCCTGAACGGAGCCTGACGTATTTTGTTTGTCTTGTATCAGAGTTGCACTGAAGCTAGTGAGTGTTTATCTACCCCTGCTGCGTATTTTGCAAGTTACTCAGTTGGCAAAGCATATCACAGTTACCTTGTACCATATACCATCCTCATGTGAAAGCTAGGCTAGTATGTATGAGGGATGACTGTTAGAGGAGGGTGCCAAAATGTGACCTGACAGGTTTTCTTGTTTGTACATGTGAATTACAATGTATATGTACCCTGTATTTTGCTGATATGACATTGATAAAATTCTTGGATATCTCAGTGGACAGCTCTTGTTGATCAGGGACTGGTAAATTTCACATTTGTTCCCTTTTTTTTTTCACTCTTTACACTGTTGATGCCTAAGAGCCACGTGAATGAATGAAACGAAAGAAATGTAAGCACGTTGGTCCACGTACAGAATCAGATTATGTATGTCTGCCATTCATATTCTTCTGTTTTCAGTGAGACATTCTGATGCATTGCCGTTTACGCTACCTTCCGTCTCTTTGATTTTCCCTCCTGTGTTTATGGGCTGACAAGGTACATATTTACTAATTAGATCCTGTTTGTTCGTACAAAATTTGCCAAAGCGAACGATAATACATATTACATTTTGATGGACTACTACATACATATGTACCGCCATATCCCTCACACCCCACTTTCAAAGCATTTCTGCTGCTGTCTCCCGTTCTGTGAAAATCCAATTACTACCTCCTGGCATCGTAACCACGGGACAGACGACCTCCAGATGACGGGAAGTTACATAACTGCCTTCATCCAGCAGATAAGAGGCGTCTCGTAAAACTCTATCCGGTTGATTCGGGCATGGCCTTTGCACCATGGGGTGAACTCGAGTGGGTCCTTTATAGTCAACTGTGACCTGCCAGCTATACTAATAGCGTAGTGCAGAGTAGCAGTAGTGACCCCATGTGTGTTACCTGCTTTCTGGTACTTGCCGGATGACTTACAGTAATAACTCACTCGCCCGCGGAGCTTATTCTGGCTATTCCAAAGAGTGTCAGGGAAATCATTTTCATGTGCGGAAAATCCGAGTGCAGTTTCTTAGCCTCAAAAGTTACGGAGAAAAATTCTGCCCCCCGCCCGCCTGATCAACGACGCTCTTGTTCGTCCCGCTTTGGAAGTCGCACATCGTGATCAGCACCAATAATCATGAGGCTGCAAGCGTTGTTGTAAAGCTTGGGACCATTGCGGGTGGGAAATTTTCCGGCTTCGCAAAATGTAACGGCCAACGCTTGTTCTATACTGGAACACGGATTAACAGTTTTTTGGCGGAGACAGATCCTCTACAGTTTCATAGGTACGTTTGCGCACGCTCACTATTCCCGTTAAGCAGGCTATTCGCATCATTTAGCGAGTGTACAAAGAAAGGAAATGAAAAATTTGACTCCTGAACGGAACTTCTGTACTAAAGAGAATTCCCGATGCGTGTCACCCATCGTGACAGTGCTATTAAAACTCGTCGGCGGCATAACTACAGCTAAGGTAGTAGATACACCGCAGAGGTGCTGAAGATCTGGCCGTTAAATATACCACCACCTCTTGTGCGTGCTTGTTAACCAAAGATTTACTTTAACCGTTCATTCTAAGAGCTCTATCTCATGCCCAGGTCCAGCCTCAAAGAAAGGGAATGCGGCGAACTTGTCTTCGACTGGCGTTGTATCCAATAGATTTTGCCACGTGTGGCCCTGTAAGTAGGTGATATAAGGCGGGAGGGACTCCGCCGGAAGAATAGTCTCTGCGACCGGGAACGACACGAGAACCTCGGAGTATTGAATGTTGACGACGGGTACAGAAGTATTTCCGTACCTTATCTTCAGTCTCAATTTTTCACATCCTTATTTTATGTCTGACTTATTAACAGGGTTAATAACATCCTTTTTTTTTCAACCATACAGTAGACGAGGCAGGAAACTATGTCGAACAATTCAACCCACAAAGTGGTCCTCGTGACGGGGTGTACGACCGGGGGGATAGGATTCCATCTGTACGTGATTTGCATCGTTGGGCCTTTACTCTACATTGTGTAACGTGGCATCCTCACTAACAAACTACAGTTGCGAAGAATTTGCAGAAAAAGGATGCATAGTCTATGCAACTTCGCGCAGGCTCGAGACCATGCAAGGCTTTCAACAGGATAAGATCCGCACCATGGCATTGGACGTCACCAAGGATCAGGATATTACCGCTGTGGTGCAGAAGATATTAGAGGAACAGGGGAAGATAGATATTGTGGTGAATAACGCAGGTGCGTTGGCCATTGGTGCGTATAGGTGCAACTGTCTTTCGTTCCTCTTTGCACGTACATTCCAAGAGCGGATAGCTAATGCGATGCATGTGCAATGCACCAGGTCCAGTTGCTGAAGCAACGATCGAACAAATCCGAAATGCATTCGAACTCAACACCTTTAGCGCTCTCCGTGTCACCAACGCTATCGTACCGTCAATGATCAAACGACGTGAGGGACTCGTCATCAACATTGGCTCTGTTGGTGGTATCATGTAAGTCTCCTGCGACGCACGGTGCACCTGACACCGGAAAAAGTCATGACTGAAAACGGTATCGACAATACCAGAACAGCGCCATGGAACACTCTGTACTACGCCTCCAAAGCCGCATTACATAGCATTTCCGAAGGCCTTTCCATGGAGCTCAAACCATTCGGTATCAAAGTGATGCTCGTCGCACCGGGTGGCGTCACATCCAACATTTCCAAGAACCAAGCTCTCACGTTTAAGTTGCCCCCGACCTCGCATTACGTCGAGTACGAAGACCGGCTAATAGAGAGCATGAACTTGGCTGTGAACAAGGATAGCATGCCTGCCGACACATTCGCCCGAGAGGTCGTCGCGAAGGCATTGGCGACATGCCCGCCTTCGTATATGTCTCTCGGATGGAACGCGTGGACGGTGTATATCTTGCAGTGGTTGCCGAGGCAGTTCGTCCTTGGACAGATGTACAGGGCAATGGTGTGGAAGAACAAGTCAGCATGATGCGATGGTTCTCGACCAGGGTGATGTGGTTCACATTGCGATGGATGCGAATAATATCACGTCGGCCCAATAGGATATCCGTGTATGAATTTATGACCTCGCTTTGATACTTTTTCCGAGCGAGGATCATAGCTACACCCCACTGAACGTCATCACATATTTTGAAGTCTGCAATTTTTTGGATACTTTTCCGTGCTTTCGCATGCTTATCTCACTGCAGCGGACTCCCCCGATTTTCCGATAGACTTGGGGATATGGATATCCACTACCATTGCAACTTGCCCATGTGTTACACTAGCATAACACACTCATTGCTTACGCGCTCCTCTATTGGTGGTCAGCATTGTCACTATTCTGGCAGACCAGCTCAGCTTGTTTGGTAAGCAGCAATTGATGTTTGGAGATACCATCCGCTGCGTCGTGCATCATCCTAGATCAACGAAAAATATGCTGAGCCATCGAGTCGTCACGGTGTCCATTTGGAGGGTACACACCGCCGGAGTGGGTTCAAACCAAGAGCTGCGATATAATCAGCTGCTTTCATGAAGATCTTTCCAACGTTGGAAATACGCTAGCGGACATGTCACTAATTCAATTCTTGTTGGACGCAGAGTTACTTACACATGCTCGAGCTATTCGTGCTCCTTGGTCCGATGCTTCATCATTCACGAAGCGGGTAGCAACCTGTGAACCAATGTCAGAGCAACACCGGGAAGACTGAACCAACATACCTCTTCTAAGACTTGTTCGATCTCAATGGTGATACCATCCCAACATGTTAATAAGACCTAGGGTTTACACGCATCAGCCAGCTAGCTGCAAAGAAGTTGACAGGGAAAGTCACCTTTCCTGCCATGTCTTCTGCCAGTGTCCGCCTTTCATTCTCGTCATCTATCCTAGCAAGCACTGCTTGGAGTGCCTTGATTTCTTCTACCTTGGACAGAAATTTGTGTCTAAATGATGGAGTCAGGGGTCTATGCTACCAGGTAAGCGTTGTGGTATGCACTTATCGAACTCAATGCGGCATTTCTGGGACCTGGGACAAAGTGAGTTGTGAGGTTCATCAAGAAATACAACATCTCCTTACTCAGGTTTCCATTCCTGGTAGGTGGTAGCAAAGGTTCGAAGAAACTACAAAGCATTCCAAATGAGCAAGTTTTGCCCCGGCTAGCGAACGGGAATGGACCTGCCTCTACAGCGAATGGCGTCGACTTCAACTCTATCGCCTTCACCCATAGTTCCGTCTGGTCGAAGGCAGTAATCCCAAGGTCGGCGTCGAGTTCTCGGTCATCAATTTGTGCCAGGAACCTGACCAATCCCTCAATGCGCTGTTCCCATGTCGTTTCGCCCGCTTTCCTGTGGTTGGACATGTTCTGCATTAGAAAACTATTTCCTGAAGTACGAACGTATACGAACGAGAGCACTCCACCGTGATTATCCACCTCGACGCGGGGCTCATTACTGACTCCTGTCTTGAGCATTGTCGGCAGTTCGTTAAAGAAGGTTATCTTCCCTATCTGTTTTATTCCGAAGCAAATGCTTGAGTCAAAAGAGCGAACGGGAAATAAATGCATACAAAATCATTAAAGTTGCCGCCACCAAATATATCTGTCAAGAATTCAACTGCGTCCTTAAGGTTCACCGGCTCGCTTGAACGGACTGGTTCATCAAATTCGCCCGCCTAAAAGATATACTGATCAGCTGATGAATTGAAAGCAGGACGGTTGAAAACATACGAATCCGGTCAGAACAGCAAAGTAGCCTCTATGTTTTTATGCACGACATCGGCACCTCCATGACAGACGGACGAATGCTACAGGTACTCACTTAATATTCCCGAGAGTCTCCACCAGCACCGTGGAAGAAGATACCTGACGCCAAGACATGGGTGTCATCAGCGAGCACAAGGGTGTAGTGGTATCAAACTTCCTCCATGTCTCCAGGTCCTGCGCATGGTCCATTGACTCGGAGGGGAATGGCTCCTGAATATCATAGGAGCACTCGGAGCATTGTATGATTCTCGCCACTAGAATCGCATCCGAAAGACGGAAAGACAAGGTATTCAAAAACGCGACGAGCTGTTCGGTAACTGGAAGTGACCAGCCAACTGCATCATAGAGTGCCAGAGATGGGTAGGAATGGGAACAGTCGACGTTCCATTCCAGCCTGTCCGGACGGACCACCAATGGGTTCTTTCCCACCGTGCGCTTGTCTCGGTGGCAAACGACATTTTTAACAGGGACCATTGGCACGTCGATACCAAGCTGCATGGCAAGGTCAAAGACATTACCTTGCCGCTCAAAACCCTCGCCGTCACGGAGAAAACGGCCATAGTCACCCAGCTGTTTCTATTAGATATGGCAGTCAAATACATGTCGGTTCTCACCTTCACTTTGGCCTTCGCCAGGAAGAATTGTGCACCATAAGAATCGACTTGTAAATCGGTATACATACAACACGATCCTACGGAGTGATTCCACATAATACCAGGAAGTTGGGGGGTGTCAGTGAACTGTAAAGATATAGCCATCAGCCAAGGCAGATGGACATCAGCGCAGAGTAGACCAACATGATAAGACGTATTTTCTGAAGGCGAACAGCATCCGGAACATTGAGCAACGTCGATTGTAACTTTGCAACCCGCTTGCGCGCCGTATGACCTCTTAGGAACTACCCTTACGCCCTGAATAGACCGAGGAAGATGGTCATGCTTTATGTTCTCCCAACATTCCACGAGAAATTCCTCCAAGGCGTGCAGGCGCAGAAGCGCCACCTTCTTCTCGTCCAGTTCGCCAGGAGGGCATCTAACAAACGTAGAATATTGATCACGGAAGTACATGAGAAGCACCGAAAAGCGTCTGTCGCCCTTGGCGTCCTCATATGTAATGAGGGCAAAGTCATTGGCCTTCGAGAGGATGATTGAACCGTCCTTTGCTTTTGGTACATCAGGTTGCACTTGACGCTCGACAAAGCCATTAAGGGAGAGTGCCTCGCAATCGAGTTTGAACGTGAAACTGCCCGGGCACTTCGCACTTTCATACGGAAGGAAGAGTTGCGTGAATTTAACCGTCGTAGTCGCGGGCTTCGGAAAGTAACCAAAGAATCGGAAACAGTCAGAAGGAAAGAGCGCCACATTCATGGTTATAAGGGGCATGTCGTGAGGGTCTGGGTACTCCTGCCATCGATCGGTCGTCTGACAGCATGCTAGCTTGACCTCAGAGATTGGCCCATAAGTTGCAGTAGGTAGCCATATCTGTATGCCATCATTGCTCACGGTGAACGTGCGGAATCGTTTGGCGGGAATCTTGTGAAGCTCATCTTCAGGAAGCTCTTTTGCAAGGGCCTTGATGAACTCATCAGGTGTCAATGAAATGACGTTGGAACAATCCCTGAACCAGCTTGGGTCATCTGCCAGGAAGCTGTCCGACAACCCAGCCATCCTGGACCAGCACCAGGCAAAGATACTCTGGTCATTGGACTTGCGAATGATTTCTAGCTGCAAACGGCGAAACGCATTGCTGCCCTCCCCATACAACATCGGCATTTGCACACCAAGTAACCCCAATAGTGAATATGCCCGGTCCTCTTCCCGTGTTGTCGTCCGGTCAGCAGCCCAGGACATGATTTGGGCTACACTGGGACCTGGCCCACCGAATCCAATTTCCAAATTTCTCGTTGGAACTCTTGTGATGCGGTTGAGAATGGATGCGTGTTGTTCCCTGTCGCCTATACATTCCCAGTTCTGATCAAAGAACTGGACAACACTGGGTGCGACGAGCTCTTGAAGCGTCCAGCCTCGAGAGAACCACTTTGGAATGGTCATCGATTCGTTCCAGTGCGTCAAAGTGTCGCCAACGGTATCATGGAGATAGACGTAGCACAGTTGCCCGCCTTGGTACCATTCGTACATGGAATTGATTGCTTCTGACAGTTCGGAGCTGCTCTTCTTATCGATACAGCAAGTGTCAATCCATAACCACTCCAAATCATCCTTTTGCGCTTGTGTGCAGTTGTCGACTATCTTCTTGTACCCGGTGCGCCGCCTAACTTCATTCCTCTCTTCCTCACCAGCGGTCACGAACCGGTCCATTTCCTGAAACGATACTTCTTCCTCCGCGGCACCCCAACAATGCGACAATATGGCATAATTCTTCTCCGCAAGGGCAGGGCCATAAAATTCTTTCAGCATTTTGGTAGTGCGAGCGACCTCCTTTCCTTCACCCATAGTCGACTCGGCTTCGAGCACGGTAGCAACGTGGAGGAGTCGCATCTTGCGAAACCTATGGCGGATGAGTGAATTGCGATGTTTCGGAATGCCACGTACTTGGCGACAAGTGTAGTAGCACGCGAAGGAGTTGATAAGACGTAGTGATGGGAGTAAAACCTAGCGGTGCTGGGCTAACAGGTGAGCAGCGAAGAATGGCCAGCTTCGAGGAGAGGGACGAAAGCAGGAAGAGACCGTTTGGGAAGCTCAGAGCAAGCAGAGGTGCATTAAGACACGAATTATAAGGAACGTCCATGTCCTAGAATATCGGGATTTCGACCTGATAACGTGAGCGAACAGAAGCAGGCCTGATCAGTTATTGAGCAGAGTAAATGGTGCCTTCCTGGAAATATTACCGACTGGATGGGTTTCTGGAACTTGGTTTACGTTGGCACGTGCACGCCGGCCTCAGTGTGCACATTGGGACAGGAACGCAAATATGTCGCAAGGGATGAAACTTGAAAGTCGGAATGGATGCAGTGTGAAACGATTAATACGGAAGACCGGCGCCCAAACGCAATGTCTAGGTATGCTTGATGTAAAAGTAGTAAGTACGAGTGACAGCAGGAATGTAACGGTGACGTTCGGCCGCAATGGGACCACCGCCTTGTTCTACTCTTGCTCTCGTTTTGGCAAACTCCCTTATTATTGTCGACGGTATACCCGTTCCGATAGCGTTTCGCGTCTCAGTCTCTTCTAAGTATAGTCGCTGAAGGGGAATGTGCCTCATGGCAGACCGAGACGCGGTATCACGTGACACACTCTCAACGTGGATACGCGCGTGATCAGACGAAGCCTGACGCTCAGATGAGAGGCGATACCATGTCGAACAATTCAACACACAAGGTGGTCCTCGTGACGGGATGTACGACAGGGGGTATCGGATTTCATCTGTACGTCTCTGCATGGGATTTGTGTCATCGGGCTTACATGTTCGGTTTGGCCGCCAACTTTGCTCTCCATTGTACAAACGCGGTCTTCCTACTAACCAACAAATTGCAGCTGCGAAGAATTTGCAGAAAAAGGATGTATCGTTTATGCAACTTCTCGGAGGCTCGAGACCATGCAAGGCTTTCAACACGATACGATTCGTACCATGGCGTTAGATGTTACCAAGGACGAGGATATTACCGCTGTGGTGCAGAAGATATTAGAGGAACAGGGGAAGATAGATATTGTAGTGAACAATGCGGGTGCGTTGGCTATAGGTACGTATAGGTATAACTGCCTTTCCTTTTTCTGTTGGGCCGCTGCGCGTATGGTCGAAGAGCGGATAGCTGATGCGGTACACGTGCGATGTTCCAGGTCCAGTTGCTGAAGCAACGATCGAACAAATCCGAAACGCATTCGAACTCAACACCTTTGCCGCTCTTCGCGTCACCAACGCGATCGTACCTTCTATGATTAAGCGACGCGAGGGTCTCATTATCAACATCGGGTCTATCGGTGGCATCGTGTAAGTCTCCTTCCACGATGCACCCGACACGGAAAGTCATGACTGAAAACGATATCGACAATACCAGAACGACACCATGGAATACTCTGTACTGCGCAGCCAAAGCTTCATTACACAATATTACCGAAGGTCTTTCTATGGAGCTCAAACCATTCGGTATCAAAGTGATGCTCATCGCACCGGGCGGCGTCAAATCCAACATCTCCAAAAACCAAGCTCTCACGTTCAAGTTGCCCCCGACCTCGCATTACGTCGAGTACGAAGAGCGGCTAATAGAGAGGATGAACCTGGCTGCGCGCAAGGATAGTACACCTACCGACGTGTTCGCACGGGAGGTCGTCGCGAACGCATTAGCGACATGCCCGCCTCCGTATTTGTCTCTTGGGTCGAATACGTGGAAGGTGTATATCTCGCAGTGGTTGCCAAGGCAGTATGTCCTGGGAAGGATGTATAAGATGATGGTGTGGAAGAACAAGTCAGCGTGATGCAATGATTTTCGACAAGGGCCTTGTGGTTCACACTGGAATGGAATGGGTCTGCATGCGAATGATATCGTCGGCGTAGAGTGTACCAATAGGATATCCGTGTCCGAACCCCCCGATATCACCACTCAATCCATGGGCTTCGGCGTCTAGATTGACCATCTCACGCTCCTTATTTCTGACCCGTCTTTAGTCACTGGTATCATTAACACTAGTATGGGCGCCGCCACTAGCACTCATTGCTTGCCCCCCTTTTCGAAATGGTCCAAGCTCTCACCTCGGCGGGTCCCTTAGGATTCTTTGCATCTTCCAAGTGCATCTTTCGAAACGCATGTAGGGCATTCCACGTTCTGAAATATGCAAGTATAACCGACCATGTCATCATCTCGTGCATGAGAATCGGGAGGGTTCGGGAGGGTGGAAGTCCTGGGAAATATGAGCCTGGTCGTCCAACCCCAACCGAAAGGCTTGAGTTGATTCGAAGTAACCAATTCATGTGTCTTATTGCAATGCAGAAAAATACGTTCAACGATAATAAACGGGCCCGGATTCAGCAACGGGTTATAACACTGATGCCACTGTTGGTACTGACGGGTTACGTGGCACGCTCGGGCAGCACGGTAAATCGCCATCTGTTGTGGGCGATTCTTGTTCGAAGTCTAGTATAACGCGGGGGAAAAACATGGAAGTTGCATTTTGAACAGCGGGTATTCTAAAAATCATAGCAGGGTGACATTCCACACAAAGAACTTAGTTTTTGTCGGGTCGACAGGGTAAGCATATACCATCCACCCCTCTTAACCCGTATATGCACCAAACCGTCGAAGATCAGTTCAGCGGACTCTTACCGGAGTCGGGGGTTCCGCAGACACTGGTCCCTCGCTTTCGCTTCAGGGTGAGCCTAGCTTCATTACTCTGCGACGCCAGTTCCGCCCGTTTAATGAGTAATAGCTGATGCTTCGAGACCCCATGCGATGCGTCGTTCATTATCCTGGATTCGTGAAAAATGCAAGTCGGCAACTGAGTCATTTAGCATACGAGAATACTCACCGCTGCAGCGGATTTGAATAGTCGCCTGGGATATAATCAATCACTCCGTTGATAAACCATGCGAAGTTGGAAAGTCGCTAGTGGAAGTGTTAAGAACTTGGTTCTTAGCCGACTAGAGAAAACTCACAGTGGCTCGAGTCGCCCACAGGCGCCATTCCACTGCTCCGTCATTGATGTACCGATCAACAACCTATCAAACAATGTCAGCTAGGACCATACAGGATAGGAATTTACGTGCTTCTGTTAGCACTTGCATGATTTCTGATGCGACTCCACGCCAGCATGCGAGTAAGATCTAGTCAAAGCCTACTTCAGCTAGCCAGGGATAATGGTCATTAGCAGTGTCACCTTTCCTACAATATCTTCAATTAGCGTCCGCCTTTCATGCTCATCTTTAGTTGCAATAAGCATGTTTCGCCATTTCTTGATCTGCTCTACCTCCAATAGAAATTCGCGTCTGGAAAACATGATGGGTATATGGCGCTGAGAGAGGGACATGGCATGCAGCTACTTATCAAATTTGATGTCCTGACTGAGTAGGTTTGCGATTTTGTGATCAGTGAGCAGCGCAGGCGACCAAGAGATTTGGTACTCCCTCACCTTTCCCTCTGTTCGTATGCAGTAACGATAAGCTCAAGAACCTTTCCACCAAGTAATGAATACCATTTAGCCCGAGTTGCGATAGAAATATGCTTACTTCTCTTGCGAAGGGTGCCGACCTCCACCCTGACCCATTTCTCCACAATTTCGTCCAGCCAACATGCCTTCTAGAGCCAACCTGCAAGTCAAATTCCGGCCATAGTTGCAAGTCGAGCGTCTCGTCGTCTATCTCTGCCAAGAACACGACTAATGCGGTAATGCGCTGCACCTGGGCCATCACAGTCACTTCTCTGCCTCCAGATATATCCCATGGCGGGTAACGATCTAGAGGACTGATGTTTACAGATAAGGGCATCTCACTGTCATTGCTCACTGTTATCCGTATCAGTACCGAGCTCAGTACAGTTTTCCATCTTCGTTATTCGCGGCAGTTCACTAAAAAACACCACGTCCCCGATCTGGAGTATTCCGGTGGATTAGCGTGAAGTCAGATCATCAATATGAACAGAGAAGTGTATACCAAGTCGCGGAAGTTGCTGCCCCCAAATATGCCCACAAAGAATTCAGTGGCAGCCTCGACAGTCACTGACTCCGTCAAATGCTTTGGTTTACCAAGCTTGTCCACCTAAGAGATATTCAAAGCCGGTAAGTCCCCAAAAGCGTTAACGGGAGACTCACGCATCCAACGAGAACGAAAAAACTATCGCTACATGTTGAGGTTGAGGTTCAATGTCAGCATCTCCAAGGATAAATGAACGAGGATTGAAGCGCTCACATGATTTTGAGGAGCATCGCCATAAGCTTTTGATCAAACTCTACTTGATGCCAACTCATGGGCATCCTTACAGACGTCAACGGGATATAGATGTTGGGTCTCTACAATTTTTTCGGATCTACATAGCGGTATATTTACATAACGGATGCTGGTCTCACCTTGAGTTCTGATTCAAAGAGCGGGAGGGGAGTGGGTGCATAACTTTCGGGGGGGTGATGCATTTGAGGCTTTTCTTCAAGACGGCAGGTCCACATCAAGGTAGAGATACCGTCATAGCGTCCCCATGAGCTTTGAAGGCATATATGTTAGGCGATGCATATAAAGGTCCAAAACAGAACACACACGCCACGAGTTGGATGTTGCTCGTGCGTACAACAACCAGAACATTTGGCGATATCGATTGTGACCGTGCAGCCCTCCAATGCGCCATATGGCACCATATGAATCACCCTTACACCCTCGATTGAGCGACGAAAATGGATATGCTGCATCAAGTATTTATCGTGCCTCTCTCCATAGTTGGCAAATAGCCTTTCCAAGGCCCGTGAACGCAAAAATGCCAGCTCGAGATCCGTGGGGGCCAAGATGGCAACAGCAGATGGTTGGTTCCCGAAAAAGTAACTGAGAAGTACCAAAAAGCGAGTGTCGTCTTTTCCGCGGACATAAGCGATGGCAGCAAAATCGTTGTCGCTCGAGAGTGTGACTAAGCCATCTTTCACCTCTGCGCCAACAGACAGGCCACGGTCCAGGACAAAGGCATCTCGGGAAAGTGCCTGGTCCTGCAATTCAAAGATAAATGGAGAGGGATATTTGGCTTCTTTATAAGGAAGAAGGTGTTGCTTGAATTCCACCTTTCCGGGGTAGTCTGGAAGGCCGAAAACTCTGAAACAGGTGGAACCGCGAATTACCAGGTGTAAGGTTATCAGCGGGTCGTCTGGACCTGATTTCCTGCAACATGCCAGCGTGACCTGAGAAAATGGACCAGCAGTTGCAGTGGGTAGCCTTATTTTATCACTGGAAACCTTAAAACGCGGTATGATGATGTGGTTACTCCCAAAAGATATCGATCAGTTATCAAAATATATTGCAAAATATAATTATATAAGGGCCATATCATGGGTAACCCAAGGCGACCGATTGGCCATATGCAGCACGCATTGAGCCAAATGATATACCAATATATATGTAATATATCTGGGTTACCAAGACAAGCATAATGTAACCACATGTCATTTAATGAATATTTTGTACTTGTCCATTTACGGAAATGGTCAAAGCGTGGAAAATAATCACTAATAACTGTACAGTACATACAATATATATAATCCCTGCTGGAGGAGCTTTTTCGAGCTCTTCACTCTTGCCTCTGACTTCGATCTTCTGGGTCTGTGAACTTAAAGGTAAGTTTGAGCGAGATATACCTAAATTAGGTAAGCTTTATTGTGTATTATGTCTAAATCTGGTATGTCTTTATCATTTCTGTTGGATCGTGGGTAAGTACAGTTATCGTGGAAAACGTACTTGCGGTGCCAAGCATGCCCTAAACAGGGCAAGGGCTGTGGGGCTACGAGCTCCGTCCTAGAGTAATCTATATATTATTGTTGATAAGTAAATAGTAGTTAAATAATTTATTATTATGTAGTTAATAAAACTATCAGTGTTTCCTTTTGTGTCTGACGGACAAGACATATGAATTATTGAGATTATTATGTGATGGAATAACTAACAATTGGTGTTTGATGTTGCCAGATCTATCTTTTTGATTCGAGCGGCAACACACCATGTCCATTATAGTTTTGATTCAAGGCTTAAAGCGTTATAATGCTATATATGTCATTTTACACATTTTAAGTACATTATGCCCTTTGCCAGATGAATATATGACCTTGGCGTAAAATTAGGATTCCAGTGATATTCTTGGGTCGGTGAATGTAGAGTTGGTGAACTTTCCTGATGTCTGTACCCATGGTTTTCAGGAGATCCGTGCAGGAAAACTATCGTGATCTGTAGATCGGCCGGTGTATGCGAAGAACAGGAACGAGCGATGATGACGCGCCGGTTATAAACGTTATGGAAGTAAACCGTGGCGTGACTTCAGTCTTCGCATCTTCTCGCAAGAAGTTCGCTCTCTTTTTATTTAAGCCTTTTATGCACTGTCAGGACACACCCACTGGAAGGAACGTAGCGCCCCCCTCTTCAGTTGCATCACAACTTATTACCATCTCTTCACCATCACCGCACCTACTTGGTTCACCGGGCGAACAAGAATTCCCATGTGTTCCTTGGTTCCATTTCGCTTTTGGATCATTTTACATAACAGAAAAGAGACTGTAATGCACGTTCTAACGATGAACCTCCCTCCTCCGAATGACAGTTTCCTCTCGAAAGGCCTGCAAGGACCCGTTGAGACTCTTTCACCTAGTGCAGCAGTCTATTCGTCTAGTAGGGTACAGTTACACGACGTCAAAGCCGATTGCCTCTGATACTCGTGGATAGGTGGAGTAACACCTTGCATCGCCATTCCAGGTGAACCAGCTTATGAAAGCTTGTTGGCTAGCACTCATATATTCAGCGTACTAGGGTATCCATGAATATGGAGGCACACGACCGTTACAGGTATCTCTGAGTGAAATTTGAAGGCCCTACAAGAACACGGTGAGGGAGTACCACTAAGGTTGTTGTATCGCGCAGTGGTATTGGAGTCGTATAAGCGCAGAGAAGGAAATAGACAGCCTTTCGGAAAGGACGTTGCCAGCAAGTTTCAATGGGCAACTAACGAACTGGTTGAAGTGGAGGAGAGGGTGGAGTTCGGAGGGGCATTGGGAGAACGGGTTGATGAAAGAGCAGTGGAGAGTCTCGAATGTCGTTACGTCATGGTATCAAGCTCTCGTGCTATTACATAGTTGTCTCGATGTCTGGAATCCTTAACGTTCAACACGGCGCCGTCCCGCCATCACCGTTGTATGTTGAGCAATATCAAATGAACTAATCGTATCAGGATGCTGCGCCGGGGTGAGGAGCCTACTGCGGAAGATAGGCGATCGCTGTACGGTACAGAATCATCCGTATAGAGAGGCCTTTGCATTGATGGCGTCGAAAGCTACATCCTTCCCTTCATGGTTTACTAGGACTAGGTGTGACATGCAATCGCAAAGTGAGAGAGCAAAACACTCAATAGATTGGCACAGGTGTTACAATCCCTTCTTAAGCTGAAAGGTTGGATGTTTTGCGTTGCAAAGTGATACATATTTCGACAACGAGTGGGGGGCAATGGTGGTGGGTACTATCTTCACGGATTTCTTCTGCAAGGGCGCAAATTCGACATGTCCAAAAACTCACCCTTCACCAACTCCCATCGACTTCATATCAAGCGGAACATGATAAACACGTGGTAGAGGATGACTTTGGCTGCGGGTAAATGGTAGTATGCTTACCGAGATGCTCGTGAGTGGAGTGGCGGGCTACGCACTCACCACGCTACTTTCGGTAGGTGGAACACATGGGATGGAGTCGATTTCGCAGTGGTTGTGCAAGCAGTATGGCCCGGAGCAGATGTATAAGGCAATGTCGTTGTATAGTAAGGACGTGTGACACGGTAAGATGGCAATCCGTGTGCGAAATCACCCCTCCTCAGTACCACAGTGGTGCTTGGGGAAACTGAGATTAGATCTGTGCAACGCAACGTGTCACGCGTCAGTTTGCATAACTGTATATAAACATGTAGCGGATCTGGATCCAATGTGGAGGAAGAACGGAAAGTAGGACGTACCTAAAACGCAGCACTCCTGTGACGTGATTGTGATTTGAGTGTGTGAAGTGAGCACGACGTACTGAGCATTGTTGAGTACTGAATGTGGATCTTGCAGAGAGAGAAATGTTCCTGCAACAAAAACATCGATGGCTTGTCTGCGATAAAAGGAGGCATTCAGGGAGTGGGTTTTCTTTGATTCTGGCCCTTGCTGCGACGTCAGGTGTGCGGTCGGCTTTCCGCGTGCCGGGTGCCTGGCCTACCCTACCAACGCTAGTTGGTAGTAGGAAGAAATGCCAAGGGTGGTGTACTGTTGGAAGGAACTAAATACTTGTTAGTGGGTATATCGGTGCTTGTCACACTTATGTCAATAGCTGGTGATGGGGTCCGTGCGCGCTCCATGCTTGACTTGCTTACGCAAGCACCTGGCACGACACGGCACTCTCGCATCATTGCACTAATACGATATCCATTCAATCCTGAGGTTTTTCGCGTACCACAAATGCCTACGTTATCACGTCTCAGATCTTAGAGTCACCTGGACTCCTGTTAATTTCCTCTGAGTCTACAGGTCGCCACATCACCACCTAACCTCAACCTCAACTCAAGCTCAATGCCTAGCTTTCCAACAGGGGACTTTCGACGTTTGAAATGTCTTGTACTCCTCAGTATCCATGCGATGTTACGCGTGCAGATGCAGATATTCTCTTGCCATCTGAGGGATCCCGTGCCAATACCAGCATCCTCTCCAGTGCTACATCTTCTGGGCTGTAATGGCCTGTGCGACTACATTCGGGACACGGAAAATAATCCACGCTGTCCATGCATCCCACACTACCAGCGTCATGGTGGCAGGTATGTCACCAGCACCTTCACGACCTGTCTAACCAGCGCACTCTTCCCACATCTATTGTTTTCGTCATTTACTCTTTGCACTCAGCGTAAGACGACGTTGGTGAGAGTTTGGTGAGATACATACTACTTTCTGGCAATGTTGAATTTGATGCCTCCGGGTTCGAAAAGCACGTCTTTGATAACGACAGGTTCGAGTACCACCAAGAGCCCCCCGGTGATGCTATGGAGTACAGCTTTGGAAGCATAGCAGTTCATGCTCCAGGATACCATTCAGGCAATGTGGACATCATCGCCATTAGTGGTAATTTTCTAGCGGCACAAGAATTATGTGAGGTGCATGGGGTTGACTTTGCACTATACTAGCTGCAGCCCAACGTTGACGACGAAACCCTTGCGTTCAAGACGCGGAGCGTTGTGAAGGTGTTGGGTTTGATTACACCGCGAGTGACCTCAATAGTCCTTCCAGCAACTGGACCTGCAATGTGCGCTATTATCCCATTTTTCATCAGTCATGGCTCAGTGATCACAAATGTCTACAGTGCTCCAATCAGAAAGAAAGAAAGCATCAGAAATAGCCACGATAAGCGACCCGCCCATGGGGTCGCACGAGTCTCCATTCCTGCATTCCTGAAAGCAAGAGCCACATCTCTGGTGCCGAAGAGCAGTGCATGGTTTATCTTCCGAGCCATCCGATTATCTGATATTGGGCCCGCACCACAGTGGAACCTCATCATGTGAACTATATCTCGTAATGAAGGTTTTCTCTGTTCCGTTCGGCGACGCCCAGTTTGAGCGGCACGCAGGGACGAGTCCGATAACTTGATAAGGAACAGAGTTACCGCTGGCAGTCGTCCTGCGCTACCACATAACCGCACCACCATTTCACAAAACTATGAGGATGACAATCTTGCGTATTTGACTGTCTGGTCTTGAATGCTTGGCTCCAGGGATGAGGTATGTATCTGATGATTGAACAAATTGACACGGTATCTCATTAATATTGCCACCTTGAACCAGGCAGTAAAACACGTTCAACAATCATCGGCGGATCCAGACTCGGCATCCCGTATAGCGTAATGTTGTTGCGTTGTCGTCGCTTACAGGAAGTATTGGCAATGTGAAGATCACCATAGTGGCGTTGAGTATTACAATGCATGGTCACCCGCTCTATTTTTGTTTGAACTCGAGCATATGCACTGCGAATAGCGGATGTTCGAGAGAGTCGCAGGTGGGCGACATTACACAATGAAGAATTCAGTCGTTGTCAGGATTACAGGATGAGATACGCCGGAAGAAGTAACTGTTCTTGTAGAGCAGACATAACAAAACGGTCCAATCTCTTACGTGCAAGACATCCAACCCTCTCTACCCCATATCCTTGGCTCGCATACCAGCAAACTGTTGCAAATGGGTGCTTGACTCCCACTGGAGTTAGGGGCTCTGCAGAAACACTGGTCTCTCGCTTTCACTTCTAGCCTCATTACTCTGGGAGGCCAGTTTAAACCGCTCAGCAAGCAATAACTGATACTTCGAGACCCCATGCTTTGCATCACTCAAGATCCTGCATTCATGTAAAATGCAGTCAGCAATTGAGTCATTACAAGGCATTACATGCGCACCGTTGTAGTGGATTTGGACAGTCGCCTGGGATATAATCAATTGCGTTTCTGAACACCCGCCCAATCTGACAAAGATGCTGATGGACGTGTTACAAACTTGATTCTTCAAGTGATTTCAGGGAGAAGCTTACACTGGTTGTGTTCTTGAAGTTCCCCTTTACTTCGTTATTATACCGATCAATAACCTGTCAAACGATGTCAGGCTAGCACCATATAAAGTGAGGATTTACATGCTTTTCTTAGTACATGCACAATCTCGAATTCGACTCCACGCCAGCATGCTAGCAAAATCTAGCCAATGGCCACTCAGCCAGCCAACCAGGGATAATGACAATTGGTAATGTCACCTTTCCTACAGTATCTTCAAGCAGTGTGCGCTTTTCGTCTTCATCATCTGTTTTGCTCCTCAATTCTTTCAATTTCTTGATTTCTTCTACCTCGAATAAAAACTGCTGTCTGGAAAGCATCATGGGTGTATGGCACTGGGAGAGGGACGTGAGATGCAGCTACCTATCCAACTTGATGTCTTGACTGCAGAAGTTTGCTGAGCTGTAAAGTCGCTCAAGTGATTTGGTACCCCCTTACCATTTCGATGGCAAAATGTACACGTCAGAGATGAGCTTGAGAACCTTTCCGCCAAGTAATGAATGCCGTTTACTTTGAGTTGCGAATAAAAATGGATTCACCTCTGCAATGAAGGATGGTGTCCGCCTTGACCCATTTTCCCACAATTTCGTCCATCCTACACTCTTAGAGCCAACCAGCAGGTCATATTCCGAGCTTAGTTGCAGGTTGAACGTCCCGTCTTCCGTAATTTTCAGGAACGTAACTAATGGGTCAATGCGTTGCATTGGCACCATCACAGTCACTTCGATCCCTTTAGATATACCCAGTGTCAGGTAACGACCTGGATGACCAATATTTATAGACAAGGGCATCTGACTCTTGGTACTCACCCTTATTCATTTCTGTACTAAGCTTAGTATGGTTTTCCATCTGCAATATTTGGGGCAGTTCACTGGGGAACACCATCTTCCCGACCTGGAGTATTCCGGTGGGCAGCGTGAAGCCGGGGAGGGTCAGACGATCAATATGAAGGAAGAGTACATGCATACAAAGTTGCGGAAGTTGTTGACAACGAATATGTCCATAAAGAAGTTAGTGGCGGTCCGGACAATCATTGACTTCTTCCAGTGTCTTGGTCGATCAAGCTTGTGCACCCAAGAGATATCTCAAGCTGGTGATTTGACAAAGAGTCAGTGGGAGCCTCACCCATTCAACTAGAACACGGAATTGATCCCTACATGTTGAGGTTCAGTGATAGCATCTTCAAGCATAAATGAACCTCACACGATCCTTTGGAACATCCTTTCAAGCTCTTTATCTACATCTATTTGACGCCAAATCAGGGGCATCATCACGGAGCACAGAGGAGTAGGGGTGTCGAGCGTCTCCACGGCGGAGGGATGTTGTTGAATAAGGGGATAGTGATCTGAACAACGTATAACCGTTGTTACTAGGAGTCTACCAGCAAGGTGACAAGACAATTCTTTCAGCAAAGACACAAGTTGTTGGTTGGCTTGAAGTGAGTATCCGGTCCCATTGTACAGGTCGAAACTTTGAGAGTGCTGGCCTGGACCCCGAAGACGTAGTAACTCAGGACTTCGTAGAGCTGGAGCATGTGTGACGCAGATGCCATCTTCGATGCCGTGAAGTCCAAGAGCTCTAGCAAATCCGATGATATTGCCTTCCGGCTTGAACTCATCTTGTGAGACGCGGCCATAGTCACCGGGCTGTTGCAGTTAGATACTGTGGTACATACATATGGACGCTGGTCTCGCCTTAAGCTCTAATTTAATTAGTGAGAACGGAATCCCCTCATAATTTTCATATAATTGACGCGTTTGAGGCAATGTTCCGCGAAGGGAGTTCCACATCAAACCAGGTATACAAGGTGTTTCCACGAGCTATGAAGTTGTAAGTGTTAGGTAATGCGTATGGAGGTCGGACATAGAAACACACCTCGGAAGTTGGACGTTCCCCGTGTGTACAACAACCAGGACATTTGGTGATATCGATTGTAACTGTGCAGCACACAGTCGAGTCAGACGGCACCCTATAAACCACCCTTACACCCTCGATTGATCGACGAAAATGGATATGCTGCATCGAGTGTGTCATACGAGGCGGCCATATGACAGGTTTGGGGTTGAGCTGTCTTTCAAATGCCCGTGACCGCAGAGACGCTCCCGAATTCTGGTCGAAATTTGTGGGAGCCAACATAGCAAAAGTGGAGGGGTGGCCACCGAAGTAGCTAAGAAGTACCAAAAAGCGAGTGTTGTCCTCCTTTCGGACATAAGTAACCGCAGCAAAATCCTTGTCCTTCGAGAGGACGATCGAACGATCTCTGATGGCCATGCTATAAGGCAAGACACGGTCCAAGACAAAGCCATCATGGGAAAGTATCTGGTCCTGTAATTCGAAAGTGAATGTACGCGAGTACTTGGGTTCATGTTTATACGGAAGAAAGTGCTGCTTGAATTCCATCATCCCAGAGTACTCTGGGAGGCCAAAAATTCTGAAACAAGTGGAGCCGCGAATCACTAGGCGTATGGTTATCACTGAGCATTCTTCCTTGCATGCTAGCGTGACCTCGGAAAACGGACCAGACGTTGCAGTGGGTAGCCACATGAGTATGCCGTCATTGGTCACTGTGAACGTACGAAGTCGTTCTTCCGTGCACTTGCCGAGTTCCTCCTCAGACATACCCTTTTCTCTGAGGTCCTTGGTGAACTCTTCGGGTTTCAATATGGTGATGCGACTGCAATCCCAGAAGCAACCCGGGTCATCCGCCAAGATGCTGCTGGACCATCCAGACTTCCTTGTCCACCCCCACGCGAAGATGCTGTGGTCGTTGGACCTGCGAATGATTTTCAGTTGCAAACGACGAAATGCGTTCTTCCCTTCCCCATACATCATCGGCATGTGCACACCAAGGAGTCCCAATAACGAATACGCCCGGTCCTCCTCGCGCGTCGTTGTACGGTCAGCAGCCCAGGAAATGATCTGAGCCACACTAGGACGCCCGGCATTGTCTGCGCTGCTCAACGCCTCCTGCATTCCGTTCCACAACACCATCACTGGGATTCTCGTGATTTCTGTGAGGGTGCCCGCAAGCTCTCCTTTGTTGCCTATGTACTCCCACTTCTGATTAAAGAAGCGAACAACCTTGGGAGCGATAAGTTCTTGGAGTGTCCATCCTCGCGAAAACCACCTTAGAGTGGCCTTTGATCCTTTTCGGTTCTTCCAAGAGTCCCGGATGGTGTCACAGACGTCATGGAGGTATACGTAACACAGTTTCGCCTTTGCGTACCACCTATACATCGAGTTGATCGCTTCCGATAGCTCGGCGCTACTCTTTTTATCGATGCAGCAAGTGTCCACCCACACCCACTCCATACGATCTTTCTGTGCTTGTGTGCAGGTGTTGATTATCTTCTTGTATCCAGTACGCCCTCTGGTCTCATTTCTCTTCTCCTTGCTCATAACTAAGAGCTTGTTCATCTCCCTAAACGAGACCTCCTGCTGGTGCTCACTCCAGCAATGCGATAGAATGGCATATTCTTTCTTCTCGAGTTCAAGACCATAAAACTCTTGCAAGATCTGGGTTGTAGCGTCAAACCCCTTTCCCTGGTTGATACTCGCCTCGATGTTGAGAAGAACGGTGATATCAATGAGTCGCATCGTGTAACTGTCGTTGATCAGTCAGTGTGTCCTACAAAGATCAATACTTCACACACTTAATAACCAGTATGTATGCCGATGGCAGCGAAACTGAATGATCTAGGGCAACTAGAGGACACTCTGTTGACCGATCGGTCAAATGTTTCAAGGGACCGCAGGATAAGGGGCGCAAGAAACGGAAAGTCTTAGTGCGTAAGCAGGAGTGCAAGGAACATATTGTTCGTATCTCTCGAGATACTGATTGATGATCATAACCATCTTCTCACGACAGGCGCCTTCGACGAGCGCAGCTTTGTTAACTTCGTCAGGCTTCGTGGGAGGTTTTCGCACAGTTATGCAGTCAGGTGCGTGAGCTCTTGGGTGGGTGAGTGCAGAGCCAATGTGACTTTATGACGTCTCTGTACGCATGTCTTGCAGGACATGGCGCACGAAAGCTATCGAAATGAGTTGTCAGTGCGCAGATTGGGCTGTTGGATGCAAGGAAAATGGGTGAGCACAGGTACTGGATACCCCTTTGCAACATCCTTCACTTACCGCCATTTAGGTTGCATTCTAGCAAAAGTGAGCTGGCATGTTTCAACCGCTGACAGAATGACAAATCATCGTCCTGTGAACGCTCGGACGAGGCTGCAAGCCATGCCGAATAATTCGGTACCCAAGGTGATCCTAAGTAGTAGGGTGTAGGTCTTGGGCGTATTGGATTTTATTTGTACGTCTATGTCTAGGGTTTGTGCTATTGGCTTGTTCGGTTTGACCGACGCCCCTCCTGTGGGTTCTGGAACTTGGCTGGCACTATGCAGCTTGGTCTGGTCGTTTCCATTAACCGAGTTGCGAATATTGGCAGACACAACGCGTATAGTCTGTGCGACATTCTGCAGACTCGAGTCCATGCGAGGCTTCCAACCCAACACGATTCGCACGACAGCATTGGATGTCACCAAGGACGAGGATGATAATGCTGCGGTGCAGAATATATTAGAGGAACGAATGTGATATTATTATGGATGATGTGAGTGAGCTAGCTATATATGTATAGGTACGTATAACTGTTTTTCCTTCATTTGTCGAGGTGTTGCACGTATGCTTGAGGACCATACTGCCTCAGATCCAGTTGCTGAAGTGACGATCAAGGAAATCCAAAACGCACCTGAACTCAACACTTTGCCACTCTCTGTGTTACCAACAGGATCGTTTCATGACTGACAACAATATCGATGATAGCAGAATGGCACCATGGAATATTCCGTACTGCACCACCAAAGCTGCACTACACAGCATCACCAAGGACTTTTCTATATGGGGCTCAAATTATTCAGTATCGGAGTGATGTTCATCGCACCGGGCAGCGTCAAATAGCCTATGGCAGCGAGGTTGATCTAGGACCACGAGAAGATACACTGTTGACCGACTACTAGTCAAACGTTTCGAGCAGCCACAGGATAGAGGACACAGGAGAACAGGAAGTCTCAATGTATAGGTAAGAGTGAAGGAATACACGTGTTCTTATCGCTCGAGATACTGATTGATCATGCTATGGTCATCTTCTCACAACAGGCGCCCCCCACGAGCCTAGGGTTGGTTCAATGCTAGCAAAGAGGACCTAGCTTGTTTCAACCGCTGACGCGATGTCAAAATATATATCCTCGAAACGTTGGGATGAGGCTGCAAGCCACGAATAACTCAACATCCAGGGTAGTCCTCTTGACGAGTGTACTACAGGGGATATTGGATTTTGTCTGCACCTCTCTGCCTAGGGTTTGTGTTGCAAGTCGGCTTACTTGGTTCGACTGACGCCTTTCCTGTGGGTCCTGTGTCTGCGCTAGCGCTGTACGACCCGGTCTGGTTGTTCCCACTAACTATTAGTTGCGGGGTTCGTGGGCAAGCAGGCATAGTCTATGTGACGTTCCGCAGACTCAGGATCACGCAAGGCTTCCAACTCAACATGGTTCGCACTGTGGCGTTGGCCGTCGCCAAGGACGAGAAACGCAGTGGTGCACAAGATATTCAAGGAATACCAGGGAAAGATGGATATGCCATTATCGTGGTAGAGCTAGCTATAAGTACGTATGACTGCCGATTCGTTCTTCTATCAGGCTGTTACACGTACGCTCGGAGAGCAGATGCAATTGCAATGCGTGTGCAGTGGCTCGGATCCAGTTGCCAATGTTGTGATCCAGCACATCCGAAGGCATTTGAGCTCAACGCCTTTTCCGCTCTCTGAATCACCAATGCGATCATACTGTCTATGGTCAAGTGAACGACCCATAAGTATATATAGCTGCCTCTGCGTTCTTCTATTGTTACACGTACGGTCGGAGAGCAGATGCCAATGCATGTGCGGTGGCTCAGATTCAGTTATCGATGTCACGATCCAGCCTGTCCGAAGGGCATTGGAACTCAAACACTTTTGCCGCTCTCTGCGTCACCAATGCGGCCATACAGTCCATGGTCAATTGACGTGACGGTTTCATCATCAATATTGGGTCCATCGCTGGTAGTGTCAGTCTCCTTCCAAACGCCGCCAATGGCAGAGAGGCATGTCCGAGGGCATATTAACGATATGAGAACGACGCCATGGAATACTCCGTTAATTGTGCTAGCAACGTCGCATTACACACCGTTAGCGAAACTATGCAACTCAAACCATTCGGTATCAAAGTGATGCTTGTTACGTCAAAACAGACATTAGCTCTCACGTTCCAGTTGTCCCTGACATCGCATTACATCGGGTACGAAGAGTGGCCAATAGAGGATGAATCTGGCTGCGAACCAGGATAGGATGCCTACCGGCGTGTTTGCACGAGAGGTTGTCACGAACGCATTGGCTCCATGCGCCGTATATGTCTTTCGGGCTGAATGCATGGAAAGTATATATCTCGCAGTAGTTGCCGAGAGAGTACGTCTGAGAAAGGTGTATAAAGCGGTGTGGGGGAACAAGTTAGCCTGATGCGTTGATTCTCAACGAGGGCCTTGCGGTTCACGTGGGCATGGAATGAACGTACATAAGTACAAGCGATACCGCTGACGTAGAGTAGACCTACAGGATATCTATGAATGAATTCATGCCTTCCCTTCGATATCATATTTGTTTCTGACCGACGGAGCATCAAAGCTACGCACCACTCAACTTTGGCACCTAGATTGACCATCTCACGCTCCTTATTTCCGGTCCCACTTTGCCCACTGGCATCACTAACACCAGCAGGGACGCTGTCACTCCCGTTAGCAAACATTGCTGCCCCACTCCTCAAATAGATCCAAAACCTCACCTCGATTGGTCCCTCCGGACTATTGTCATCTTCCAAGAGTGTCCCGAAGCGTATGTACGGCGGCCGGTGTCTTAAGGTGCGCAAGTATACCTAACCATATGGTGGTCTTGCACATGGAAAATAGGAAGATTTAACAACTGGAAGTTCTGGGAGATACGAACCTGATCATCCAACCCCGACCAGAAGGCATTATACGAGCTACGAGAAGCTAAGGTGAGGTTTCTGAGTAACGAAAGCAGGGACAGACCTGTCAAACATACCTTGTCCAATAGCTCAATTACTTGCCCTGCTCCAGTGGTAGTGGTGGTGGGACAGGTTCAGGCACATCCACGAGATGCTTCGACACGATGTTCCGACCAGGTTGTTGCCAGTATCATCCAATGGATGATGTAACGTCATAGCGTTTGGAATGGTGCAAAACAAGCGGAGTGAGATGATAGTGGGCCGGTCTACACATGTCGCGTTAAATAGTTTGAGTCGGTGAATGGGAAGCATATACCCAAGCTGCAGCAGCCCCGCCCTTACAAAGTATCCTTACGAATCGGGGCCACACCCCACTAGTGACATGAGTGGGCTACACGAAGCGACCACGACGCGATGAACATTGTTGAGAACAGAAAGTGATAGGGAACTAAACACGGTACAGGGAAGAGAAGAGAGGGACACATACCTGCAATAACGAGATCGACGCTCTCGTCTGCAACAAATAGAGCGATTCAGCGAACTCGATTATTTGTTTTTGGGCTGAGGTGTAAGCTTGGAACCGACGCCAGCCGCATCGTCGACTTGCTTCAGGTGTAACTCATGACCAGAATTTCATGTGCTGATTGGACCATGCTCTCGCTGGGATCGACTCCGACAACATGTGGGTGAGTTCACATGCTGCCTGACCTGTCCGCCATGATAGCGTTTGGCGAATGAATATATACACCAGGGTAGCGTCCCAGCTGGCAGCCCTACCCCAGGAAACAGAAGAACGAAGGGAACACACCTGTCCCATAACCAAAATCTACTGCCAGCTCCCACCTTGCATTCGCATTCGTGTCCATCCTCCGGTGTTGCGAAGTGCGCCGTCTTCGATCTCAATGGAGCCAAAGATGTAACTGTACAGTGAACGGGGGTACGTTGGGAGTGAAGAAGCGTAGGATAGGGTATCAAAAGTGGATTTGCTGAAGGTGGCCGGTCCCATGTGTTTCCGGGTAGCTGGTAAGAATGGACAGAGCTGGGCACAAGCACCTAGGCATGACACACACCAACTGAGAGCCAATCGGTTATCGCTTTGAGACGTACTTGTTATGAATATGGACTTTCGACTAATGATAACCCCATGCAAGCTATGCCATTCGACACTCCGCTGAAGTGTGTAGACAGGAGTGGGATACATGGAACTAACGAACGAAACCAGTTACGAATGGCTTGAGGTGTACAAGAGAAAACGACCAGAGCCAAAAAAAAAAGGGGAGTGGGTCGTGCTGGGCGAGGAGGAAACTTGTCGATGCTTGGTCCCAACTAGTCACTAGTTGCTTGCTCAGAATATGTAAGTGACCAGTCACCTATTTATTTTGTGGGTGGTCACTGGCAGCACAACTTGTCAACAGTTTGTGCCAACTAGCTTATTGCTAGTTACTAGTTACTTGCTACTTCTTAGTCTGTATTTTCCTAGTAGTTGGCACTTGTTGGCCCTTGCATTCAACCCCAGTCTCCAGCTCCTCTTTGCTAGTCATCACTTTCTAGCTTAGCTTGCTAATTGCTAGTTGCAACTTGCTAGTTCTTTGCTAATCAACTTTGTTTTCCCCATATCTCTGTCAATTTTGTGATTCAGCATTTGCTACTTATATCCCTGACATCGCCTTGTCAAGCGCTACAACTTTCATTATGATGACATCTTGATCTGACAACTTTTTGTTTTCACAAACTTGTGATTTTCCGAGTATTTTGCATTTTTCTCCATCAGTTTTCCACATATTGCTTAGCTAATCACATTCCCACCATCCTGTAACTCCTATCTAAAAACTTTATTATGATGTCATGGCTGTGTGAGCAATATCTGCCACGGAATATGATACACTGCAGAAACGAGATTCTGTCAGTACAATAGTTGGATCAGGGAAGATGGTCTGCTTGTAATCTGAATGGAGCTGACCATATTCCCATACCAAAACCGATGGTCAGATATATTCATGCACCTTTCTGTACCAAATCCAGACTCCATGAAATCCTCTCGAGCCTCAAGAAATTTCTTGACGTACAGTTCTGAATCAGATCACATGTCCATACCTAATCCGTCGTCCAGATAGATAAACATACTGTCTGTCTGCACTGTAAGGATTTCTTGCCTGTCTGTATGCTAACTGACCACCAGACACATAGATAACTTACTTTCTCGATGTCCGGATATGTGTGTGTCTAGCTGCCTGTACATTATGATACGTTCCAGGCAGATTGTGGACCCTTTGTGAAAATTTTCTCCGAAAAGTCTCTTACCATCAACCCATACCATGGTGAACTTGTTCTCGTTCCAGCTGCTTCACCGACTCTCCCTCGCACGTATCGTGTCTCCTTCACGGCACAATCATCTGGTCTTGTGGTAAGTACAGTAGAGTCATTTATATTATCCAAGGCCGCTGAGCTACCAACTCCATGCCCTCCAGCTCGGGATAGTGCATATATGCGTTCAAAGCGTTACTTAACGCGACATTTGGACTGGTTGGCCACACAGATAGATGGCCCTCTACTTTTGCATGAGTTGGCAGCACCATATCTGTTGTCAGAAGGATCAGAATTGCAAGGCAATGCTACGTATACTACACCAAACTTAAATGTAACCATTCCACCACCATTGTCCCCGATGCTATCACAAGAATGAATATTGTATCGTGCACCCCCCCTCTTGCCACACAAACTGATCACTGACGTTGCTCACCCCCTCTAGAGCTGACGCCATCAATTCCCCAAAGTTCATGTCCACATCCACATTATGGGTGCACTCAGGCAGTCCACGGTCGAAGGGGCCTTGGAACATGATCGGGAGCGAGCAGCAAGGGCAGAGAGCATGTGTGCGGTGCATGGATGGTGCATTATATGTGGGATTTGCAGTAGGAGGGTCTGGAGGGGCAGGATTTGATAGTGGTTCTGTATTATGCCTGTACATAAATTCAAGGAAATCTATACTATGGCCGTATGAAAACATGGCGTGCCCATACAATGACTGGAAAAAGGACAGATGGTATGGTGTCTGTCTGTACCACCAGGCATGCGTGCTGTTGTCTGCCCGGACTGGGGCCACTGGGGCTGGCTGGACTCCAGGCAGTAGGGTTGTTCAGACCTGATTTCGACAGTGGATTTCCCATCGATTTGGGCATGGATTTGGAATGTGAAATCCATGCGAAATCCACTTCGAGCTCTGACATCCCTCGATTTCGCATGGATTTCACTACCGTACCACAGGCGGAGTTTGAAAACTACATGTACAGCATACTAGTAGTCACTGAGTAGATAACACACTGTATCTACATACCATCCAACCATGCCCACTCAGTCCGAACGGCAGCAGCTCACTGCAGCAATCCTTCCAGCCTATCTTGCTATGCTCAGCTCTGAATCTCAGGCTCTGGTGGATCCACAGACCAGCTCAGACTCTGATTCTGACTCAGAGGACAGTGGAAGTACTGATAGCTTATCTGATGCTGAAGATATGGAGATACCCACAGCCAGTGATTCACTCTTGCAGCTCATGGGCTTACTCCACTCTCGTAGATATCTGGCTGAGCGCCACACCATCCCAAAAAGTGGTCAAAACCTCCACTTGCTTCTTGGTGATTGGAAGCATAATAGGCCAGATATATTTCGTGCATTTGTCAGGATGACCCCAGAGTGTTTGGATGCTCTCCTGGAAATTATATGCACTGATCCAGTGTTCCATAATCAGTCCACTATCCCCCAGATCCCTGTTGAGCAACAGTTGGCCATTGCTCTCTATTGATTTGGCCACTATGGGAATGCCATCAGCACTACTATGGTTGCACTCTGGGCAGGAATTGGGTATGGAACTGTTCGCCTTGTCACTAACCGTGTCATCAGAGCAATCTGCTCTGAGACCTTCCGTCATGCATCACTTTCTTGGCCAACACCTGCTGAGCATGAGGAGGCAAAGAAGTGGGTAGAAGAGAACTCATGTCCAGCATGGAGGAATGGTTGGGCCATGGTAGATGGAACTCTTGTCCCTCTCTATGCACGGCCTGCTTTCTATGGCAATACTTGGTTTGACCAGAAGTCAAACTACTCTCTAAATGTGCAGGTGAGTCTGGTTGCACATCTAATACTATGGAACCCATTATACACCCTACTTTATCAGATTGTATCAACCCCTGATCTGCAGATAATTGACTATGCTGTTGGCCTTCCAGGCAGTCAGCATGATTCAACTGCATTTGCAGAGACACATGTCTACAAAGAACATGATGTACTCTTGGGCAGAGATGAGTGGATTTTTGCTGACACAGCATATCCCCTTCACTCTTGGTGTCAAGCACCATATAAGAAGTGAGTTTTTTTTCATATCTGGGTACTGACTTTTCTCACCCATTTCAGACCTGAGAGTGAGGACAAGGACAACTCTGTTTTCAACTACTATGTCTCCAAAATTCATATTCGGTCTGAACATGCTATGGGTTATCTCAAGGGAACCTGGCAATCTCTCTGAGGGCTTCGTGTTCGTGTAAATGATGAACGTCACATTGAGTATGCAACCCTTTGGGTCATCAGCTGCATCCATTTGCATGCATTCATCATTGGACATCAAAAGGGAGTTAATACTAGCAGGGACCGTTTCTTTCAAAAGGGGATGAAGATCTTGGAAGAGGAAGCAAGATGTGATGCTGAATTAGGTGATATGCAGGCACAGAAAGCAGATGAGGTGGAATACAATTGCTCAGACACATGGGATATTGAGTTATTGGAGGGAAAAATCAAAAGAGAGGAGTTAAAAAGGGACCTCTTCCTTTATCTGCAAGGTGAATAATGGCAGGAAGAGTGGGGGATATTGAAAAGAGAGTAGGGTTAATGAAAGGATGGGTAGAAAGGAAAGAAGGAGATATAAAGGAATGACAAGGCTATCTGCAGAATCAGTTCTACTAGTAAAGATTAGGGTAGCACAGGTATGAATGGGATGCAAAGGAATGTCAAGGGTATCTGTAGAATTCAGTTCTACAAGTAAAGATCAGGGTGGCACAAGGAAGAAATGACTCAAAGAAATGACAAGGGTATCTGTAGACCATCCATCTAATGGGGAAGGTTGGGATCAATGACTGGGACAGGGTATCCAGCACGAAGACTGAGCTAACTCAATTTGCTTCTCCATCATGAGCAGTTCATGAGCATGCTGTGCAGCTGCCTGTTCTGCCTGAGCCTCCAAACACATGCGCTCCACAGTGATGGCAGTATCATGAGCAGCCTCCCGTTTGATCCTCTCCTTCTCAATGCTGAAGCTTTGCATTAGTCTTGTTCATCTGAAGATGTGCCTGGCACTCAGCCTCTGCCATATCAGCAACAATGTCTTGTAGGACCCTTGCAGCTTCTTGGCAGATCTGACCACAGGAGAGTCAGAGGCACACTTTGAAGGAATGGTTACCTTCAGCTTCAGTGGAGTGGCATCTCCCCCAAAAAATCCTCCTGGAGAACCAGGAGAGAGGGGATCAGAGCCAGGGAGGTCAGCATCTCCAACAGGGCATGGAGAGCGAAAACTATGACTAGTGAGACAAGCAAATATATCTGATGATGGGCACACTTACCTCCTGTTCCTCCTCCTCCTCAAGAACACTCAGGTCTATTGCAGACTTGCTGTTGGCAACAGCCTTCCAACTGACAATTGGGCTAGTCCCCATCAATGCATGCATGCGTAAATACCAGGGGAACTTCTCCTGGATAACCTCTGCATACAAATCACTACATACACCCAGTATATATAAATCTGCAACTCACCCCAAGCATTGGCTGCAGTACTACCCTCTTGAAGCTCTCCCTCCCTCCCAGAGGCTACCAAGCCATGACCTGTCTCACCAAGGTCCTGGCAGAAAGCCGTATATGTGGATTTGAGACTGGCCAACTTAGTATCAGTAGCTGGTATGCTATGATGAAGGATATGATACTCACCTTGCAACCCAGTTCTTAACAACACCCCTCAGTGCCCCAAGGTCATCCTTAGACCACTCTGAGTCCTCAGTGAGGAAAAGAGCTGTAGCAATGTCAGCACAGTGCTGAGCAAGACTCTTGCCTTTGCCAGTTGGGGTTGGGTCTGGGTCAGTTCCCTTGTCAAAGCCAAAGATACCCTTCCATGTCACAGAGTCTTCAATGAGGGTTAGAAGTGCATCTGTAATGTGGAAGTTCTCTAGCTTTGACCAGCTATGAAATAATTAGCACCTCTAGTTAGCAGTAGAAGGGCACTCACTGGATCAAGATCCTCTTCTTAGGCTCCAGATTGTTCTCTTTCTCTGGAGTCCACAGAGTCCACAACTGCACTCTTCTTAGACTTTTTCACACTCAGAGGTTGAGTGGAAGGCTTAGAAGACTTGCCCAGGTTGGTTGCCTGAGATTTCGCCATAGTAGAAGCACTAGAATCACCTGTAATACAAGGGAATTGAGGTAGCTATGATGCTAGTAAAATATTTAAGCTCCGACTGAATTTCCTAATTTGCTCGTGAAATCCACTTGTGAAATCCATGAGGTGGATTTGGATGACCAAGTGGAAATCCACATCCAAATCCATGCCCAAATCAATGGGAAATCTGCCGTCGAAATCAGGTCTGAACAACCCTATTGTGTGTCTCCCGAAGAATGTGGAGGCAATCTGCAAGGTTCAGCAGTACAATCTGGTGATGACCATACTTCTCTTTTCTCCATAATGTGTCTCCCTGCCTGAAAAACTGTGCTGAGTGCTTAATGATGTGCTTATGCTCGTGAGTGGAGAGGGTGGGTGAGAGTGTGAGGTTGGTTAGATAGGATCCAATGGCTCAAAGTTCGCCATCTCATTTTTCAGTATCATTGTTCGTCAGGATCTCAATGGTTTCAGGATTCTTCAGCTTCATCTCCTCTCCCTTCCCTACTGTTGAAACGATGGCTTCCCTTCTTTTATTCCTTCCTACTTCCACTGTTCCGTCATCTGCTTGATGTGCCACCCACAATGCACAACCTAAAACTTTGTCTATCCATTCATCTATCTCCTCTTCTCCTTCTTCCTTGCTATCATCCCCACTCCTCCTTCTCCTGGACAACCCATCAGGACCTTGATGTTTTATAGCAGAGATGTGACATAGTTTGAAATTGAAAGTTTGTATGCCAGCAAGCCAGCAGTTCATAGAGGCATTTGGTTGGATGTCGGGATTGTTCAGCATGCCGGTAAGGTATTGTGCATCGACCTCAACAACAAGGTTCTTGACACTGATGACCCAGACTTTGACTGCTTTGAGTGCCCGAAACAGACCATACAGCTCAATTTTTGCTTGCGAGTAGTGGGATTCACAATCATTCCAGGTAATAGAGCCAAAATGGGCAGGACAGCGACGTGCTTCATTGTCCAGCTGGGAAAGGATAAAACCAATGGCAATGTTAGATGAGTCAATGGCAAGGACAACCTCATTTGGAGAGGTACAATCAATGGGACGGATGGTGGGTGAATGAATGATGGCATCCTTGAGACAATCCATGGCATGTTGTTCCTCATCGCCCCACATGAAGGGTACATTTATCCTTGTAAGGTGAACGAGAGGGCGAGTGATGCTAGCGAAGTCCTTGATCCAGATACAAACTGTCCCAGCCATTCCAAGAAACCCACACATGTCCATTTTGCTTTTGCAAGGGGGCCAGCTATGGGTTTTGGCGACCTTGGAGTCATCGGGGATGCGGCCATGGTAGTTACAGGTTTGGCCAATGACAGTAACCTGGGCCTGGCACACAAAAAGCTTCTTTGCTGAAACTGTAGTGCCTGCATGCTTGAGACGATGGAGAACATGATTCATGTCACAACAATGTTCCCAGACAAAGTGGCAAATACCCAAGTTCCCTGGAATAGTTTCATATCCACCATCGGGCAGCTCATAACAAGTGCAGGGGCCTAAGACATTGATGTCGTCTTGGAAGTTTGGAGCAACCTCGATCTCATGTTGAAGAATAAAGGCGACATCATTCTGGAAAACCACAGGGGAGTCAGTCCATCCCTGTGGGAGGACTGTGAGTCGAAAGGTACCCAATGGGGTTTGAAAGGTAGTCAGGTCATGAGACTCTTCTGCGAGTGGGTGGTGGTCATAGCCTACAAATAAGTCCATCATAGTATAAATGGCATGCCCAGCAGACTGCTCAGCAAAGTGTTCAACATAAGGAAGGGTGGCTGCATCTTTCACTGTCACTGCATTAAGTGGCCAGAGGTCATGGATGATGCGGATCGAGCCATTCTTCTTTGCAACACAGAACCAATGTGACTGATAAGAGCTGTTCAACAGCTCATAAACACCAGAGCTGATCTTGGCCTGGATCTGCTCAATGACCTTGTCACGAATACCAGGTGGAATCAGAGGCTGCCGATGAGCCCATGGCATGTGCTCAATAGTAGGAATGATGACTGGGGGAAAGTAGTCGTCCTGGAACCGACCTTTTTCTGACTCATCCCAAGCTAATGCAGACTCATTGTTCAAGAGGACCTGAGCTGCAAGCTTATGCTCTTCAGGCCACAAAAAGTCATTTTCGAAGACCCCAAGTTCAGCCAGGTGTTCCGCTGTGAGACGTGTACCTGGTACAAACTCCAGGGGCTGACAAGAGATGGGAGGCAGCGTGAGAAGTGGGTCTTCAGGGATACAATGAATGATTCAAGCATGTTGCGGCATGGTTGTGGCAACCAGTTTGACCTTATTAGCAACCTTTTTGTAGGCAAAGACGTGCCGAACAGGGTCAAGATCATACTGCTGACAGAGGACTTCCTCACTGAAAGATGTGGCAGATAGAGAGAGAAACATCAAGGAGGGGTGGGCAGTATGCTGTGGGCATGCAGGCATGGGTGATGATACAAGTGGAAGAGAGGTTGTGGATGCGTGAAATGGCTGAGGTGTGGTAGTGACATGCCAAGTAATCGAGGGGTTGCTCAGGTCATGAATGGTAACATGGACATCACTGTCTGTCTCCTCCTTGCTGAGGCATACAAGGTGCTGCTATGGTCAGCCTAGGAGAAGCCTATATGGAGCAGTGGGAATAACATATGCATGCGCCCATGTAACTATACCATTTACAATGATCTGGAGCATTTCAACACAACCAGTGGAACGGGGAAGGGGACGAGCAGTCAGCAGGGACAGGCGGGGGTAGCAGGGACAGTCAGGGGTGGGGTCACGTGACCGGTGGCAGGGGTCTGAGCTGGACAGAGAGGTAGCACGCAGAGGAGACACATAGCATTGCAACATACATCGACAACAGGAGCAGTCAGCGCTCTGGCTTCCCCATCTGGTGACGAGAGTGGGATCCGAGCCTCAGGACGACGGATAGCAACGGACCCAATCTCGCTGCAAGCAATAGCATCACTCAGAGGGCTAAGGCAACGGAATCAGAATACGGACAGCGAACCAACGTCGGAAAGCAGTATCTCGGAGTCATCAGCATCGGAAGGTGGCACAGAGACGCCAGGCATAGAACACAGGAATTGGAAGAGCTCCCACGCAGCACCAGTAATAAAGGAGACGAGCACGCAACAGGATTCGACGGGCAGCAGCGTGCAATTCAGGTTGAAACCAGCTGTTTTCACAACACCAAGAAGGATATACACTTTCTCGCCACAAGGTGTACGCCCAACAACACCCCCATCCCCTACTCCTAAAGCGACTCAGCGAAACCAAAACCGCAGACCAACGCTCACAAACCTGCCACGTGCATACCCAGCAATAGGAATGAACCCAGGACCACAGATGCAGAACGTGAGCCTAGTATCTATGGCGGATGCAGCGAAAGTAATAGCGTTATTCCATGGGGATTATGGCAACAAAGAAGAGCCCACAGAGTGGTTCACCCAATTCCAACTATCAGTACCAGATTCGTGGTCGGAGGCAAGAAAGGTGGATAGGTTTGGGCTCCAGCTAGCTCCAGGAAGTTATGCCGATGAATGGTTCCAAGACCTACCGTCAGAAGTTAAGAAGGACATGGGGTCATTAAGGATGGCGTTCTTGAAAAGGTGGCCGCCAACGAGGAGGCCTAAGCTAACAAGGGTACAACAAAGGGAGAGGATTAAGGATCAGACGTTAAAGGAGGAGGAAATAGGAGAGTGGGTGGAAGAAGGACGAGCAGGAGATTATGGACACGTACTGTGGGTGGAGAAGGTCAAGCAGTTGGCACTGAGCATGGGAGATACAGGGGGAACACTAGTGGTGTGCGCAGTGGAGGGGATCCCGCAGGTGCTGAAGGATGAACTGGACGAGGACTACTCCAGCTGGGAGGAGTTCGTAGCGGTGGTGCGAAACGTGAAGGTGGAACGACTCCGGAGAAACAAGGAAAAGCAGAGCCAGGAAAGAGCACGAGACCAAATGCTCAGCACATTGCTACAGCAGCAAATGTCCCACCTAAACCTACGAACAACGAACGCAGCCACTAGAAATGCGATACGCCCAACGTTCATGTCGCAAATACCGGGACAGACGAGTGTGGGTATACAACAAACACTCCCAGTACAAGCAATGCACCAGAGCGGAGCAATGGGAACGTACCCGAGAGGCTCGTGGGTACAATGAACGCCGCTGACAAGGTCCCAGATATTGGACAAGGCGAGCACGCTCCCACGGAGACCGAACACCGAAGCAGGGAGGCGTCAATATGAAGCGGATGTCGAACTGTGGCACAAGACATATGGCTATGATGCTCCTCCCTCGTTAGAAAGACCATACCCACTGCGACCAGGAACAGCGGCAGCAGGGGCCGGGGAATGCTTCAATTGTGGATTGGTAACGGACCCGCCGCATGTGGGAAGCACATGCACAGCGAGGGAAGCACTCAAACCGCACGAGATAAGGTGGAGACAGTTAGTAGCAGCCATGCTAAGGAGGACGTCGCAGCCAAGAACTACAGCACCTGTGAACTACGCATGGCCAGCAACCCAAGCAGTGATACAACATCAACCCGCAGCAACAGCAGTACACACGGTAGGACAGTGGGAGACGTGGCAGGAAGGAGAAAATCAGGGAGAGTACGAGGATGCATGGGAATGGGCACAACAGGAAAACGACTTGGGGCTGCAAAGGATGGCGGAACAGTTGTAGCCCCCAAGAAGGATCTGCAGGAGGAAGAACCGGCAGCAGGAGAGAAGGAGGAAGAAAGGCTCGTCAACGCTAGCAGTACCATAGGAACCACGGAAAATACAATCACTGATGTCTATGGGGTGGACGCGAGAGGCAAGCCACTGAGTGCACACAAGAGCAACCCGTTCTTGGCGGTACTGAACCTAGAGGGACCGAGAGGGGAATGCATAAGGTTCTTGGCGATGGTCGACAGTGGGGTGATGATCAATGCGATAGACTCAGAAACCTATGGGAAGGTAGCAAGGCAGCTAAGTGGGTTAACTCACTCGACTCAAACGTTGAGAATGGCAGACGGGTCACTGGTACCATCGGAAGGAACCTGGTCAGGCAACGTGTGGTGGGGACCAGTCGTAATCGAGACATCGTTCGAGGTGTTCCCGAGTGGACAGTCATGGAAGATGTTAGTAGGAAAGCCAATGCTGGATAAGGCGAGAGCAGTCCATGACTACGGATCAGACTCGATACGACTGCCGCATCAAAACACATGGTATACAATCGAAAACTGTGCACAAAGAGCAATACCATCGTCAGTCCTGCCTACGGAAGTACTGAGACCGAGAGAGAGGAGTGAGCAAGTAGAAGAAACAGAGGAGGAGAGAAAGCAACAAGGAGAGGTGAAGAAAAAGGACAGAACGGACGAAGAACAGGTAGAGGTGAAAATGGTCGAAGTGGAGAAGGAAAGGGAGGAAAGGGGAAGAGAGGAGGAGGAGCAGCTAGGGGAGATGAGCGTGGACATGGAAAAGGAGGATGAAGAGGTATTCACGAGGTTGACGAGCAAGGGCCCCTTCTACCCGCCGAGGGTGAGGAAGGTAGTGGAGACGGTCGAGTACGGAGACCTGGCCCCAGATGAGCTTCGGCAGGTGCGGGAACTGGTAGCAGAGTTTGCGGACACATTTGCACTGTCGGTAAAGGAGGTCAAACCAGTGGACTTTATCAAGTTCAGGCTAAACGTACCAAAGGACGCCAAGTTCCCGTTGAAGGTGAATCAAAAGCCGTTAACGCAAGCGCAAAGGGAGTGGTACCTACCGGTGCTAGATGAATTCAACAAGGCGGGCATACTACGAGACATACGGGCGGACAGGGTCAGGGCGGTGCACCCAACAGTACTGGCACAAAAGGCACACGGAGCACCAGGCTTGACAATGGACGAGATAAAATGGATCGTCGAGGAGCAGTGCACACAACATGGGGAAGCACCAAGTCTCGACCCACCACTGAAGCCGGACACACCAAGGGTGGAGACGGCACCAACGAAACAGCCCAAATGGAGAGTCTGTCAGAACTTCGCAGAGTTGAACAAGGTGACGGCGGTGGCGCCGGTGCTACAAGGAGACATAAGAGCCAAGCAACAAAGGCTAGCGGGACACAAGTATGTGTGCGTCATAGACTTGGCGTCAGGCTTCTATGCCATAGAGGTAGAGGAAGAGGACCAACCATACCTGTGCATATACACGGAGGGACGAGGATTCCAATGCTACCAATGGATGCCCATGGGCCTCCTCGGAGCGCCAGCGTGTTTTTCGGACATGACAAACCTAGCGTTCAGGGACATAGCAAATGAACTGCGACTAGAAATGTTCGTCGACGACAATGGGATGGGGGGAGACATCTTCGGAGAACTACTGCAGAGAGTACGCAGGTTCCTCATGAGGTGCAGAGAATGCGATCTGTCGCTGTCACCGGTGAAGACAAAACTCTTCGTCCAGGAGGTTGTCTTTGGGGGAGCAAGGATAGGCAAGATGGGTATAAAACCGGACGTGGCCAAACTAGAGGCGATAGCGAAGTGGAAAACACCAAGCACGCTGCTAGAGTTGATGTGGTTCCTAGGGCTGGCAGGTTATTTCCGAACGTTAATCAAGGACTATGCACGGATAGCAGCGCTGTTGACAGACCTACAGAGGAATCTGGACCTCCCTGAGCCAGCTGTGAAGATAGGGAAGCGACGGTACTGCCAGTACCTGCGAGACAGACAACTGGAAAAGTACTGGACCACGCGGTGTAGGGAAAGTATCCTCCCTACCAGGATATTTCATTTATTTCATTGTTTTTACTTACTGATTTGTTTTCTTTTATCTTTTCTTATCTTTTACTTAGTGTTTGCGCGCATTGTGGCTTATGTAAGCTGGTGCAAGTACTTCGAGTGTATGGCACATACATAGAAGAATAACAGACGAGTTACCCCAGACGAGAAGCCGGAAATAAGACGAGACAGACTCGGAATTTTAGTTCTCCCTCCCCAGACACTCAGTAGACGTTATCTTGGGTTTTATTTGGATTTCAGGGTGCGTTTTTCAGTCTTTCTGCTTACTCCTTGACTCCACACCAGGCAACTCAAGCCTCCTGGGTCGAATTCACCCCCCTCTCTCACTGGGAGACTTTGACCTATTCCTAGGGTCTTTTCACACTCATCTCTACATCTGGAGCCCACCGCAAGGGGGCTGTTTTGCTTGGTGACCCCACTTCTCCCCTACCTCTGCGCTTGCACACGCGTTTTCTCGAGAACCGATGCGCCGGACCTCTCGCCTTTCTGGACTCTGATTCTACTCGACGAGACCTTTCGAACGGTGCCTTTTTCGTCGCGTCCGCTTCAGTACTTCCAGAGATATTCTTATTTTTGTGGAGAAAGGCTCTGTAGGACGAAAACTGGAATACCTCAGGACTGGGTGCGCCGTTTTTCGTATTTCTTCGTTCGCCCACTTCTCCTCGCCCGCCTCTACCATCTCCCGAAGTTTCGTAGAATTCCGTCGAGCGGTTCTTCCCCAGCGCACTGCCGTCCTCCTCCCCTGCCACAGCTTAGCTCCCTGGCACCTCCTGGTCGCGTTTTGAGCTGTTTTGAGTTGTAGGAAACCCTCCCCCACCATCATAGAGTCAGTAGACGACCCCTTCGAGACGCCATCAGCCCCTTTGAGACTCCCAGACAAACCCCGAGCCCTTCGAGACACACTCGTGACACAGACGCTTCGTTAGACGCACCTGCTTCGTTCGTAGACATAACCAGACGCTATATCATCGTTTTTCTTGCACATATTGCAGTCAGTGAGGCTGCAAGTTTGAGAGTTAAGTGTTCGAGTCGCAACAGCAACTAGCTTCAGTTTGGGTGGTCGAAACCACCTTGAGACGTATCATACAAGGTTCTGCATCCTCCTCCCCCCTTCGTGGTTCGTTGCCACACCCCCAACCCCCCCATAGACATTCGAGGTCGCATCGAGGCGACCCCACCTCTTTGTTTTACCCTTCAAGACAGACTGTTGACAGTCGAGGCTCGCATTTAACCCCGGTACTGCTGTCAATTATCAATTACGACGTGATATATATTCTTTTGAGCTTCATATATACTACTCATGATGGAAGAAGCATCCAGACTGTCTCGAGCCCCACTCGAGTCCCCCCCAGAGTTCTTGGGGCAGGCCGAGGACTTGCCACGTTACCTCGAGGACGTAGCAGAGTATGGTAAGGCCCAGGGCGCAACAGATACCTTGTCGCTCATCCAGTTTGCAATCGATGGAGCACCACCCCACACTGGAAGGCTCTGGAGCTATCTTGTGGCCAGTGTGCCAATCTTCGAGCGATGGGAGAACTTCCAGGCACTTGTGACTCTACAGTACCCTGAGATTGAGCCAGTCAAGGATGTCCTTGAGTACTTCGAGGAGTTCTATACCTTCCTCGAGGGGACTCGTCGCAGCGAGCTAAGCTCAGTTGCAGCTCTAGGGGACTACCTTCGTCGTTTCCAGGTCTTGTTCTTGGCCCTGGTGAGTTGGAATGTCTTGGAGTTGAGCCATCGAGGCCAGCTATTCCTTCGAGGCCTCCCACCACAAGTCGAGCTCGAGGTTTCAAGGAGGCTTGCATCCAGGTACCCCCTGTTTGAGTTGGGCCACCTGTGGCCTGTCGAGGTCATTGTTTGTGTTACGAAGGAGGTTATCGAGGAGGGGGTAGGCCGCTCACCCCCTCATCTAGTTTCGAAGGATGCCTCGTCAGCTCGCGAGTTCCCCAAGGAACCCTCTCAGCGCACGCACTCGCCCTCGATCAGTTCTGTATCAGACACCCCTGTGGAGTACTCTCAGTCTCGTTCTAGAAGATGCTCCCAGGGAGAGGTGCACTTGAGCTCGAAGCTTCCCCCTCGTTTCCCCCTCGAGGCATGCCCTCGACCATTGAAAACTCCCCCCCCTTCCCCCGAGCATGCTTTGAGCAGCTCGTTTCCTCGCCGAGTCACTAACGCAGGCTCGTGGCACACTGTGGTTCAGCCACAGCGGTGTGTCCCAGATAAGCAGGCTGGTGAGTTGGCTTTGAACTCGCTTCGAGGCTCGAGAGAGGACCAATGGTCATGTCCATGTCGAGTTGACCATTTGGAGAGTACAAAGGTTTTCCCCCCTCATTCCCAGTTCATGTCTACTAGGGCTCGTGACCTCGGTTTTGCCTCGACTCGCTCTCGTCAACCTTGTGAGTCCTCGAACACCCCCTCGAAGACCTCGTCCCATCTCGTGCCTCCCTCGAGGCACTCTCCTCGCCCTGTCCCCTGTTGTTGGTCATGTCCAGGGAGGTCTTGCTTGCTTCGAGGGACCCCAGCCTCGCTGTCGAACCCTGCCCCTGCGAGTTTCGAGTCCCTTTCGAGAGTGTCGGGTCGCTCGCTTCCCCTTCGAGAGGCTATGGCTTCGAGCAGGTATCCCTCTGCCTATCGAGAGGTCCCGAGGCACCAAGTTTGGCCTCGAAGATTTGGTTTTTGTTTCTTCTGTGGTTGTGAGGGGCACATTCGAGCACAGTGTGGAGTTTTTGCCTCGTATCTAGTGGCAGGAAAGTGTGGGGTGGTTCAAGGTCGCGTTGTGCTACCTACAGGTGAGGAGATCCCTCGTGAGGTGCTCGGGCGCACATTACAGGCTCGTTTGGACTTCTGGGCCCTCGCTCGTGGCCCAGGAGGGTTGGCTTCTCAGTTACCTTTCCCCCCTTTGAGTACAAGATCAGTCCCACCTCTCACCACCTCTCGAGTTTGACCCAAGATGTCTCTGAGGCATCCTTCGAGGTCACGAACTACCCAGTCTCCTTCGAGGCTCGAGTGGTCCCCTCCGAGCTACCCTCGAGCTCCCCCCGAGCTTCGTTCCCCCTTCGATTCACCCTCGAGTCGCTTTAACTGCATTCCCCCTTCAGCTGAGTAGTAGTTTTGTTTCTTTTATGTGGTTTGTTTTGTTTCGAGCTCGCATTTTCACATTTCTAGCTAGAGTTTTGTTTCGAGGATGATACCCTTGCCTCAGTTTATGATACAGCTTGGTAGGTGATGACTGGGGACAGTCATTATTTAAAGCCACCCTCGGATGTAGGGAAAGTATCCTCCCTACCAGGATATTTCATTTATTTCATTGTTTTTACTTACTGATTTGTTTTCTTTTATCTTTTCTTATCTTTTACTTAGTGTTTGCGCGCGTTGTGGCTTATGTAAGCTGGCGCAAGTACTTCGAGTGTACGGCACATACATAGAAGAATAACAGACGAGTTACCCCAGACGAGAAGCCGGAAATAAGACAAGACAGACTCGGAATTTTAGTTCTCCCTCCCCAGACACTCAGTAGACATTATCTTGGGTTTTATTTGGATTTCAGGGTGCGTTTTTCAGTCTTTCTGCTTACTCCTTGACTCCACACCAGGCAACTCAAGCCTCCTGGGTCGAATTCACCCCCCTCTCTCACTAGGAGACTTTGACCTATTCCTAGGGTCTTTTCACACTCATCTCTACAGTGGCACACGAAAACATTCCTGCGGCTGAAACAAGTGCTAGTGTCAGAACCAGTACTGCGAGCACCAAGGTTCGACGGAACACCATTCATACTCACCACAGACGGCTGCAAGGATGGGTTTGGCGCTGTGCTATCCCAAAGATTCCACACGGTCAAGCCGAACAGGGAGGAAACGATAGCAGTACACCCTGTGGGCTTCGTATCGAAAAGAACGTCACCAGCAGAAGAAAGGTACAAGCCATATATACTGGAGTTCGCAGCCCTCAAGTTCAGGTTCGATCACTTCAGTGACACCATATGGGGGTTCCCGGTGGAGGTGGAAACGGATTGCATAGCACTATGGGACATGCTATGCAGCGAGCGGCTATCCACGGTACACGCACACTGGAGGGATGGCATATCAGCCTACCAGATCACACAAGTAAGACACCGACCGGGCAAAACCAACGCTGCAGCGGATGCGCTGAGCCGTATGCACGAAGGGCAGCAACCGCAGCCGGGGGACGGGAGCAGCTGGACAGTTAGTGAGGATTGGGAGTCCGCAAGAGGGATAGTGAACGATCTGTTCACAGTGGAACCAGAAAGTTCCATCTCACAACTACAGCACAGGTTCGCCAACGAACCGCTGTTCCTAGAGGTAGTCGAAGCCATCACCAGGCTAGACAAAAATGACATGAGCCGGGAACAACGAAGGGCGAGGCACAGAGCGGAGGGATACCGCATCAGGGAAGGAAAGTTGTGGAGAATACCGACAACCAAGTCACTCAGGGCAAGGCCAGAGGTCGAATGCGTCTCGCAGGAAGAAGCAGTTGAGATGGCGGTACAAGAGCACATCAACAACGGGCATTGGGGCAGGGACTTGATAAAGCTACAGCTGATGAATAAGATCTACAGCCCACGCCTCGACCTGTCGATAATGCAAGCGCTATGACGGTGCTCTCAGTGCAAGAACTTCGGCTCCACAGGATTGCATTCATTGTTGTACCCTATAACACGAAGACACCCCTTTGAACTACTTGTGGCGGACTACCTCAGCCTACCGAAAGGAAAGGGTGGATACCACACAGTGTTGCTGGTGCTAGACACGTACTCACAGTACACGTGGGGATTCAAGTTAAAGTCGCACGGCACAGCGAAAACAATGGTGGAGGGGCTGCAAGCGATCAGAAGGACATTCCGGGCACCGGAAACTCTCATGACGGATGGGGGGTCGCACTTCAACAATGGAGAGGTCAAAGCTTGGTGTGAAGCTAATGAGACAGAGCACCAAGTCATGGCAGCGTACGCACCATGGGTAAACGGGTTGGTGGAAAATGCCAATGGGAAACTCCTGGGATGTTTGAAGCGGTTGTGCAGCCCAGAGGTCGGCGAAGGTGATGACGAAATGCCAAAACCCAAGGAAGTTCCAAATGCATGGCCGACGCACTTTGAAGAGGCAATACGGCAGATGAACGAACGTATCGTACCAGCGTTCCAAATGTCGCCGAAGGAGTTACTGCTGGGATTCGTCATAAACACGGCACGGACACCGACAGGAACAGCGATAGAAGAACTGACAGATAAGGAGGTGCAGGTACAGTTGGTGTATGTGGAGCAGCAGAGACTGGACGGAGCCAGCCAAGCAGCCAAGAACGCAGTCAAATGCAAGGTGGCCTTCGACCGACGAGTGCTGAGCTCAAAGACAGGGGAGGTGAGGTTTGAAAAGGGAGACCTGGTACAGGTCTACGACAACACGCTAGATTTCACTATGTCAAGCGCGCGCAAGCTGTTACCAAGGTGGTCAGCACCAAGGAGAGTAGTGGAGAGGGTAGGGAACTCATACAGCGTGGTAACGTTGGAGGGATTCCCGGTAGGAGGATTGGTGCACACCAGGAGACTGAGGATGTTCGTACCAAGGGAGGGGTCAGCGTTGGAGGAGCGGTGGGAGTTAGAACACGAGGAGAGGGAGAAGGAAGCAAAGGGAGTTGAGGGAAGGTCGAGCGGGGAGGAAGATGGTGAGGACAGACAGTGGGATGAAGAGAGCGAAGCAGGGTAGCAAACCCGGGGGTTTGCGTTGATGTGATGGGGGCAGATGGAATGGGGAAGGGGACGAGCAGTCAGCGGGGACAGGCAGGGGTAGCAGGGACAGTCAGGGGTGGGGTCACGTGACCGGTGGCAGGGGTCTGAGCTGGACAGAGAGGTAGCACGCAGAGGAGACACGTAGCATTGCAACATACATCGACAACAGGAGCAGTCAGCGCTCTGGCTTCCCCACCGGGCATGTCCTGTGTGCTACCATTAGCAGTCTGCATGTGCATACAAATGTGAGGGTTGATTGGGGCCTGAGACTTCTGCCAAACATCCTCCTGGATCACAACAATTTCGGATCCCTCATCTAGAAGTGCAAGATCCTCATGCACACCATTGATGTTGACTGCTATTTCACGGAGAGGTGTTGAGTGCTCGACATGGAGGGGGGCAGACAGACATGAGGTGGTCGTATTGGTTGCAGTGGAGGTTGGGATGTGTTGCATGTGGGAATACTTGACTAGCTCTTTGCGAACCTCCAGGCTGACAGCAAGGATATCACTGACAGTGAGGTTTGGGACAACTGTGTTGGGATGAGAATCCACACTCTAGACAGGGTAGGAACAGTCGGGTAGCCTAGTGGTAAGGCACCCCAGTACTAGTGGGAGGACCCAGGTTTGATCCCTGGTCTGGCCAGTATTTTCAGTCATTAGGTTATGAGCCCCAATGGTGCTGGAAGCTGGTCCCTACTAGAGGCACACAAAAGGCCACTCATATTAGGGCATCCATGGGTTTGTTGGCCAGGTGTGAGCCAAGCAGTTCCCATTACCTAATTATGGAGGGGGTGAGTGTGGCTTCTAAGGGGAGTGTTGGGATGAGAATCCACACTCTAGACAGGGTAGGAACGGTCGGGTAGCCTAGTGGTAAGGCACCCCAGTACTAGTGGGAGGACCCAGGTTTGATCCCTGGTCTGGCCAGTATTTTCAGTCATTAAACTGCACTGAGGATCCAGCTGAGCATGAGATGTGAGGCATCTGGTCGTGCAGCCTTGGATTCGTAAGTATAAGTGGGCTTTTGGGGCGACATCCCCAAACCCATTGGGTCAGAAGCTGCTGCACATCATGTAGTCTCTTCAACTGCCAGAACACTGCCCCCAAGCACTAGTGGTTCTAGTTTTTCTTCGTCTGAACCCTGTTGGAGCAGCTCGTGACTCGGAGGACTGCTGCCTGGCTCTGATGCCACCACTTGTGCTTTGCTCCGAGTGACTGCAAGGTCATCATAATCATCTTCCACATCTACAACGACTGCATTGTTGCCTGAGACAGGGCAGCACTGAAACAAATAAGTCCCAGTTTCAGTTGCAAGACTCATAGTGGCAGTGCTGGAAGGTGGCCAAGTATTCATGGGATGCTGAGGGTTCGAAGCAGGGGTAGGTTGAGGTGGGGATACCAGTGGAGCAGGAGGTGGGCCATATCGTTCATCGATAGTTGTTTGGAGTAGGCCGGTTGTCGGGTGATGCCAGATATGGGTGTGATCAGGGAAGGCAAGGTAATGATCAACATGGACAATCTTTCCTGCATGCAAGTAGGACCCAACAGTCTGGCACTCTGGAATGCGATGAGGACCTCCACACATGAAGCAGGTATCGGGTGGACATGGGTATGTGGTCATGGCTGCATGGACACTAGACTGTGGAATGGGGGGTTGACAATTGACCTTTGCCAGAGGCACCCACAGCTGAGCTACCAATGGTGCTAGGCAGGCCATCTGTGCATAGCAGCCTGCGTAGGCCGCATCATCAACACTCAACACATGCATATGATGGGCAAGGTCACCAACTTCATTGATATGAGATTTCCCAGGAACAGCAGGGTCCAGGTGAACTGTCCTGGTCTGAACAGCCTGAGGCTCATCTTTTCATTGGCCATCATCACTGTCAGAGTCATCCACCATAAATGGGGCAGGTCGAGAGGCCACGGTCTTGGTGCGAGATGCGGCAGGGTGGTCAAAGGATTTTAAGTGGAGGGAGAATGGATCATCATAGTCAGCATCGAAGGCATCATTGGCGAGAATGAAATGCCCAGCCACTGTGACTTCATCCCAATCAGGGGGTTCTGTCCAACTATAGCCATAAGGATCCTGCATCTCCAAGCGGTGAGAAATGGCCATGCGAACACGAGATGGAAGGCCATGCCAGAACAACTTGTTCCAGTCCCGTTCTGTAAGTTTTCCCTGACCAATGAGGAAGACAGCAATGGGGCAGAACTGGCGATAATACCTCATGAGCTCTGTTTCCATGGAAATATTCACCTCAGCATGATTGCGAACAACATGTGCTAGATCCTGGTAGGTATAGGTGACACCTTTCTCCACACCTGGGTACTGCTTGAAAACATTGACCTTGAGAATATCGTACTTAGAGGTCCAAAAACCAGGAAGCAAAGTCCACAATTCCTTAGTCTCCGAGTCAACATACCGAACAACCATGAAACATTTCTCATGGTCTGAGAGACCACAGGATACAGCCAGAGCTTCAAAGCAATCAAAGAAGTCAAGAAGGGTTGATGGCATACCCAGAAAGGTCGGAGCCTTGCCTGACCCAAGAGCTGGCATGGCATGAATTCCTTTCGAGGAGATTGACATCGCTGTAACGGGGAAGCGTGGGGCAGGAGGCCAGAGGCGGAGGTGGCAGTGCCAGGGGGTGTCGGGGGTCCAGGTGCCAGGGGTGTAGGCAGTGTTGATAGCAGAGCGCGAGTAGGATTAGTCATCAGGATTGTACGAGACTTCTCATTCGGCATCGGGCATAGGCCGCGTTAGCAGTTCTGGCGAGTCCATCTGGTGACGAGAGGGGAGTACGACCCCCGACAACGCAAACAAGAATAGTGTCATCGACGTTACAGGAAGTCGCAAAGATACGTGGGCTAGACAGACGAGAAAGCAACGGGCAAGCGGATAGCAGTACAGGCACTACGGAAAGCAGTACAGCGTCTTCGTTGTTTGGAGACGGGGACGAGGACGACAGTCTGTATACACCACGAAGACCGTTAACGGCGGCAACGGCGCACCTACGGAACCGACAAAGGCCCCGGAGTACGAGCGGGACAGGAGGTGCACAGAACTATAACCTACGCCCTGCAGTCTTTACACCTCTGTTCGGTGACGCACCAAAGCAAAACAAGCAGAAAGACGAGCAAGGGGAAGACCCAGTGCAAGCATCGCGTCCAGTAGCATCAGCAAAACCCATACCACCGCACCTGGGACAGACAATGTCGTACCAGATCGTAAACATCAACGAAACAGCGAAAGCTGTTCCACTGTTCCGAGGAGACTACTCCACCAGAGAGGAGCCGTCCGACTGGTTCGCAGAGTTCCTGCTCTCTCTCCCAGCATCGTGGACTGAGACGATGAGGGTGGATCGCTTTGGGCTACAGCTGGCAGCGGGAAGTTACGCAGACGAGTGGTTTACAGACTTACCGTCGAGCGACAAGGTGGACATGGCCACAATCAAAGCAGCGTTCCTGAAAAGGTGGCCACCGACCAAACGGCCCAAATGGACAAAGGCACAGCAGAGGGAGCGCATCAGGGCGCTGGTGTTAAAGGAGGAAGAAGTCGGAAAGTGGGTGGAAACAGAGCAAGGAGGTGACTACGGGCACGTAGTATGGGCGATGAAGGTGATGCGGCTGGCGCTAAGCATGGGAGACACAGAGGGAAGGTTGATTGAGTACGCGATCGAGGAAACGCCGGCAGCACTGCGAGGAGAGTTAGAAGATGAGTATGAGGGCTGGGACGAGTTCGTGGAGGCGGTAAGGAAGGTGAAAGTGAAGAAGCTGCTGCGAAGCCAGGAGACGAGGAAGGGAGAACAAGAGCTCCGAAACGAGGTCGCAGAGCTACGCCAACAAATCAGCCAGCTCACGGTACGGCAGACCACACAAGGGTACGCGGCAAGACCAGTAGCACGGGCAGAAGGAGAGAGCATGCTACCGACGTACCCAGGGCAGTATCAGAGAACGGCAATGCCAGCGACCACAGTCAATCGAAACACCGGAATGGCAAGGGTACCGTTGACAAGAGCCCAAATATTGGAGAAAGCGCTCGCAGTACCACATAGGCCAAACACGGAGGCAGGAAGACGGCTGTACGAGTCGGACGTGCAGGCTTGGCACCGTGCTTTTGGCAAAGAAACCATGCCGGCCCTCGAAAGACCGTATCCACTCAAGCCGGGAACAACCACAGTAGGATCAGGGGAGTGCTTCAGTTGCGGAATGGTTACGGACCCGCCGCATGTGGGCAGCACATGCTCAGCTAAGGAGACATTGCGGTTACACGAAACAAGGTGGCGCCAGCTGGTAGCAGGCATGCTACGAAGAACAATGCAATTCAAGCCCAACTCAGCAGCGGTGCAGTACGTTTGGCCAGTGGGACAACAGGTTGAAAGTGGAGGAGAGACAATCACGCCACACGTGTACGCGGTGGCAGCAGGCGATGGGTGGCAGGCAACGGGTGGAGAGTTGGGCGAGCAACAGGAAAACCAGTGGGAGTGGGCGGTACAGGGAAACTACTAGGGGCTACGGCATGCGACGGACTAACGTCAGCCCCAAGTAACGATCCGTCCGAACTGGCACAAGAGCAAAGGCAGGAAATGGTTAGTGCAGCAGGCGCTTGGGCTGATAGAGGGAAGGATGAGGTAGAGCAGGGTCAGGACGGACCGGACACGAGTAACGTACAGGGCTCTGAAAATATAGTCACTGATGTCTATGCGTTGGACGTGACAGGTCAAACCGGTTAAGTCACGAATCGGCCATCCGTTCATGACCGTTACGAGTTTGGTGGGACCACGAGGCGAACGGGTCAGGTTCCTGGCAGTGGTGGACAACGGAGCGATGATAAATGCAATAGACACGGAGGCCTACAGCAGGGTCAAGAGGCGATTAGACCAGCTAAGTCCATCCAAACAGGTTCTAAGAATGGCAGACGGGTCACTAGTACCATCCACAGGCACGTGGACAGGTGTCCTGCAATGGGGAAGCACAAGGGAACGCACGTCATTCGAAGTGTTCCCAAGTGGGGGCTCATGGAGAATGCTTGTAGGAAAACCCCTGCTGGACCAGTTAAGGGCCGTGCATGATTACGGGAAAGATTCAATACGGTTACCAAAAGGGAACGACTACGACGAAGTCGAGAACCAAGCTGGATGGGACATATCGCGGGAGGTGCTGCCTACAAGGGTTCCACCAGTGGCGGAGGGGGAATGGAAAGACGAAGGGGAAGGCGGGAAAGAGGAGAGCGGGCCGATGGGAGTGCCGGCGGAGGAGGGTCAGGAGATAGGGACAGAGGTGAAGCAGGTAAGGTCGGAAGGGTTAGACGTGGCAGGGGAAGAAAGAGAGGACATGTTGGAAGGGTACGAAGAGGCGAAGCCGGAAAGTGGAGATGGGCAGGAAAGCATATTCACGAGGCTGACAGCGAAAGGACCGTTCTACCCACCGAGGGTAGAAGCCATACTCAGGGAAATAAGGTGCGGTCCACTGCCCCCGGACAAACTGAAACAAGTACAGGACAAGGTGGCAGAGTTCGCGGACACTTTCGCACTGTCGGTCAGGGAGGTGTGACCGGTGCCATTCATAAAGTTCAGACTGAAAATCCCGAACGACGCTAAGTTTTCGTTGAAGGTTAACCAAAGACCGCTGACACAGGCTCAAAGGGAATGGTATTTACCGGTCCTAGATGACTTCAACAAGGCAGGAATACTACGTGACATAAGGTCCGATGAGGTGAAAGCGGTACATCCAACGGTCCTAGCCCAGAAAACGCACGGGGCACCGGGGCTTACGATGGACGAAATTAGGCAGTTGGTCAGGGAGCAAGTCGAGGGGAGCGCGACCAACAACGATCCCAGGGAAGCAGCGGAGGGGACAGCAAGGGGAACGGGGCCAAAAAGCCAGACCGGGAAGCCGAAGTGGCGGGTGTGCCAAAACTTCCACGAACTCAACAAGGTAACGGAGGTTGCGCCAATGCCACAAGGAGAAATAAGAGCGAAACAACAGCGCTTGGCGGGACACAAGTACGTGTGCGTTATGGACCTAGCATCAGGGTTCTATGCCATCGAGGTCGAGGAAAAGGATCAGCCGTACCTGTGCATCTATACTGAGGGCAGAGGCTATCAGTGCTACCAGCGAATGCCCATGGGCCTGCTAGGGGCACCATCGTGTTTCTCAGACATGACAGCAATCGCGTTCAAGGACTTGTCAGTACAAATAGGCCTGGAAACATTCGTGGACGACAATAGCTTGGCGGGCGACGAATTCCAAGAGCTACTAGGACGGTTCCACGCCTTCCTAGTAAGGTGCCGCGAAAAGATATATCACTGTCACCACAAAAAATGCAACTTTTCATGTCGGAGGTTGTGTTTGGCGGCGCAAGAGTAGGGAGAGACGGAATCAGGCCAGACGTAGCAAAGCTAGAGGCCGTTGCTAAGTGGCCAACACCGAAGTCGCTGCTGGAGCTAATGAGATTCTTAGGTCTCACAGGGTATTTCCGCTCTCTGGTCAAGGACTATGCACGCATCGCAGCACCGCTGACAGATCTCCAAAGAAATCTAGATCTGCCAGGACCGGACACAAAAACAAGTAAACGCAGGTATAAGCAGTTCCTCCGGGACAGACTACTCGAACGCTATTGGACAACACGGCAGACGAGGGCGTTGTAAAGTTGAAACAGGTACTAACCTCAGAACCAGTACTGAGAGCGCCAAAGTTCGATGGAACACCGTTCATACTGACGACAGACGGATGCAAGGACGGTTTTGGGGCGGTATTGTCGCAAAGGTTTACGACAATGTCAGCGGACGGGGAACAGGTTACCAGAGTCCACCCGATTGGATTCGCATCCAAACGAACGTCGAGTACGGAAGAAAGATACAAGCCGTACATACTCGAGTTCGCAGCGCTCAAGTTCGGGATAGACCATTTCAGCGACACCATTTGGGGTTTTCCAGTGGAGGTGGAAACCGACTGCATAGCCTTGCGGGACACGCTGTGTAGCGATAGGTTGTCGTTGGTGCATGCCAGGTGGAGGGACGGCATTTCCGCACACCAGATCATAGACGTGCGACATAGACCAGGCAAAACCAACACGGCCGCGGATGCACTAAGCCGGGTAAATGCAGACAAACCCAGAACGGAGGACGACGGTAGTACATGGACAGTTAGTGAGGACTGGGAAGCGTCGAAAGGGATTTTAAACGACTTGTTCACGGTCGAGGCAGACCCACATCTCCATGCGTTAAGAGAGCGTTTTGCTGACGAACCCTTGTTCCTAGAGGTGGTGGAAGCAATCTACAACCTCAAGACAACCCAGGACAACAAGGTTAGGCGCAGAGCTCAACATAGGGCGGAAGGATACCACGTTGAAGACGGACGCCTCTGGCGCGTCTACACGACAAAGTCTCTGCGGGCAAGACCAAGGGTAGAGTGCGTCACGCAGAAAGAGGCAATGACGATGGCGGAAGACGAACACAGGACAAATGGGCACTGGGGTAGGGACTTAGTAAAGATGAAGCTGATGGACAAGGTCTACAGCCCACGACTGGACCAGTCAATCCGACAAGCATTGCTGCAGTGCGCTGAAGGGAATTAAAAAGAGACTGGGAGGAGACTAGGGGAGTCTCCTGTTGGTGATGGTGGGGTCAGTTCGACCCAAGAGGTTCTAGTGCTATGGAACACGCCCTGTGAGTGAGGAGATGGGGAGGAAATAAATGAAAACCGCTTTCGAGACTCTGTAGGGTTCGAGAGATAACGTCTTAAAAATGTCCGAGGCTGGGTAAATATTCCGCCGGGCTTTGTCTTTCGTCTTTCTGCGTCTCTGGTATTTCGTCTATTATTCGATGATGTACTGTAGTGTAACTACAAAGATTTGACTCGCGCATGGCTTATATAAGCCACGACACGGCCAAACACGGAACCAAAAGCACTAAATAAAAATATAGTAACAATAAAAATCAAAACCAGTTAGTAAAATAAAGCAAATATACTGAATCCTCCAGTAGGGAGATAATTTTCCCTACATCAGAGGGGGGCTTTAGAATTCAACTGTCCCCAGTTGCAAACTCGAAAGGGAAAAAAAAACGCTTAACATAAAAAGAGAAGAACGAACTCAAAGGGAAACAAAAGAGAATATGGCAAAAATAAACCCCGAATACTACTCAGCTAAGATCTGCACTAGTGCATGTAGAATGGAGCACAAGACAGACAGGGTCGACCGCCGCGATTGCGAAGGGGAGCCACTCCGAGGCTGAGGGCTACCTGGAGAAAGCAGAGGGGGGTGGGGACAGGTTTTCGGCTCCGCAGAGTAACCATATGGCACAGGGGTACCATCATCCCATGGAGGTACCCTAGAACGAGCAGATACGAGCCTCGGAATTTGACTGAACAGCCGCACATGGCTGGATGCAGCAGGGGGCACATGAGAGGTAGAGGGAGGCTTGCGAGAGGCCCTGGCGAGCTGCCGAATTTGACTAGGCCTCACCATGGGTGCATGGGGCTCACGAACAAGAGCACGAGTGGGGCTCGAAGGGGTTTCGGTGACCTTCAAACTCAACAGTTCTCTCTCAACCATCTCGAGGTGATCTCGAACAGAGGCAGGGGCATGCGGTGACAGAGAACTCGAAGGGGGAGCTGGTGTCTGAATATCCGACACTCTATGGGCATGAGCGAGAGCCCAGAAGTCCAAACGTGCCTGTAAAGTGCGCCCGAGCGCCTCGCGAGGGATCTCCTCACCAGTTGGTAGCACAACCCGACCACCTATTATTCTACACCTCCTCGCGGCCAGATACAAAGTACACACTCTACACTGTGCTCGAATATGCCCATCGCGACCACAGAAGAAACAAAAGGTGAACTTTCGAGGAGGTGAGCCCTCCCTCGAAGCTGACCGACAGGGAGAACCCTTCGAATCTGAGCTACGGGACAGAGGCAAGGCCCTCATCATGAAGGCAAAACGAGGGGGGCACCTGGTTGGGTTGACGGGCTCGCGACGGGGGGGCAAGTCACTCGATCTAGGGACAAGGGGAGGGGAGGCCTTTCTCAAAGGCACAGGCTCTGGAGGCTTCTGACGAGACAGATGAGAGGTCGAACTGCTGGAGTCTGCCTTGCCATGTGCGCGGGGACTGCACGAGACTCGAGGGGGCTGGCTACTCGGAGCAAACACGGAAGGGTGGGACTCCTTCCAGGCCAGGTAACGCACCTGCCACTCGGGTATAAGACTATCCACTGCATCTCGATGAGGGAGGGGAGGCCTCGAAACCAGCTTCGAGGGCCGAGAGCATCTACCCGAGACACGACCGGCACACAAGTTGCCCGAAGCATGCTCGCAACTAAGGGAAGGGCCCTTCGAAGCTTGGAGGGACAGCGGCTTGATCTCGGGGTACTGCTGGACAACCTGCAACTTAAAACTCTCCCAGTTCCCGTTTGCGGGCTCGACAAGGTATGCCCAGAGTGGCATTACATCTGCAGGGGCACCCAGAAGTGCAGTCGCTATGAGCAAGGGATCTTCGAGTATGCCATTAACACAACAGCACTTATATACATCCTCGAAGTACTCAGGCAGCTCCCGAGGCTGTCCCGAGTACAATGGCCAGTACGAGAGGCGGCACCGCAGCCTCTCGAATATACTCTCCATAATGCTGAAAACGACTGAAGGAATTGCTACAAGGAAAAAACAAGCGCACGAGACTGAGGAAAGCGGATATATTGTTCAGAGACTGGAAAACGACTTCGAAAGGAAGAAAAAACACGACGGCAGGTGGCAGAGACGACAACGGCAATGGTACCACGGCTGCGGGTAGATATGACTGAGCTTATGAGCTCCGGATATGATTACGACAGGCAAAAAGAAGTTCTCAATCGCCTCGTGCGACTGAGAACACCTAAAACCCAAATATGCAGCCTCGCTCGACTGCAAAACGCGAAGATTACGGATGTGAAACGTCTGGGTCGGTCTTGGAACGTCTGAGGGTGATTACGAACGTCTAAGTGGTGATACGGCGTCTCGAACGGGTCAGGAAGGTCTCAGAAGTGTCTCAACAGGGTTCTCGAAGGGGGCGCACAAAACGAAAATATCTCTTGCACGGCTGAACGTATCGCAACACGAAATATATTCCCAGGGAGCTGTCGCCGAGTACTACTAATGTGGCGAAAAGCGAGAGAGGCGGGTAGAAATGAGCACGATAAGAGGTCCTAAGCTCGCTGCACCCCGTAGGGATGAGAAATGGAATATCTCGGGAATGAGGCGGGGGCATGTCACGTTTCTGGTGTCGTTCGGTAGATAGCGTCGATTAGAGGAGTCTCTCCAAAAATCGAGAGGTTCGGCGTGGAATTGGGCAAGATATGCGTCGACCACGAACGGAGGTAGGAGGAGGGGGACGAGGACAGTGTGTCAACGACCAATGCCTGAGCGCAACGCTACAAAACGCGAGGGAACAACAGAGGGAGGTGTGGAGAGCAGGGAGAACGAGGAATTGGGGAAATACGCGCACCCAATCTTGAGATATCCACAAATTCATCCAACTGTCCCACTATCCACCAAAAACGCCTATAACTCCGGAACTACGGTAGCGGCAGCGACGTAAAGGGCACCGTTGGAAAGGTCTCGACGAGGAGAATCAGAATCCCGATTTGCGAAAGGTTAGACGCGTCGATGCACGAGATATCGCGTGATCAATGTCGAGGGGAGGGAGGAAAGGGTAGTTCCAAGCAACACAGAACCCCTCGCGGTGGGCTCCAGATGAAGGGAATTAAAAAGAGACTGGGAGGAGACTAGGGGAGTCTCCTGTTGGTGATGGTGGGGTCAGTTCGACCCAAGAGGTTCTAGTGCTATGGAACACGCCCTGTGAGTGAGGAGATGGGGAGGAAATAAATGAAAACCGCTTTCGAGACTCTGTAGGGTTCGAGAGATAACGTCTAAAGAATGTCCGAGGCTGGGTAAATATTCCGCCGGGCTTCGTCTTTCGTCTTTCTGCGTCTCTGGTATTTCGTCTATTATTCGATGATGTACTGTAGTGTAACTACAAAGATTTGACTCGCGCATGGCTTATATAAGCCACGACACGGCCAAACACGGAACCAAAAGCACTAAATAAAAATATAGTAACAATAAAAATCAAAACCAGTTAGTAAAATAAAGCAAATATACTGAATCCTCCAGTAGGGAGATAATTTTCCCTACAGCGTGCAGTGTAAAAACTTCGGGTCGACGCACCTACACGCACTGTTGTACCCAATCACACGACGCCACCCATTCGAACTTGTAGTCGCCGACTATCTCTCCATGCCGAAAGGAAAAGGAGGGTACCAAACGGTACTACTCATGCTCGACACGTATTCCCAGTACGTTTGGGGGTTCAAGCTCAAAGTACATGGCACGGCAAAAACCATGGTCGAGGGGCTGAAAACCATAGCTCGCGCGTTCAGAGCGCCGGAGACCTTCATGACAGACGGCGGGTCACACTTCAAAAATGGAGAAGTGAAAGCGTGGTGTGAGGCGAATGGGACGACACAGCAGGTAGTGGCGGCGTACGCACCATGGATCAACGGGCTAGTGGAGAACGCAAATGGGAAGCTGCTGGGAAGGTTAAAACGGTTGTGTGGCCCAGAAGTAGGCGAGGAGGGGGAGAGTAGTGTGAAAGCAGAGGACGTGTCGAGAGGGTGGCCAGACCATTTCGAGGATGCAATAAGGCAAATGAACGAGCGCGTCATACCGTCGTTCCAACTATCGCCGAAGGAGTTGTTGTTGGGACTGGTGGTCAATATGGCACGAACACCGGTAGCAGAGGCGACATCACAACTGGAGGCGAAAGCAATAGACGTACCGCTGGCGTACATGGAGCAACAGAGGTTAGATGGAGCGGCACAAGCAATGTTACACGCGGTGAGGAGAAAGGCTATATTCGACAAACGGGTGTTACGCTCTTCTACAGGGGAGGTTGTATTCAAAACGGGGCAGCTGGTACAAGTGTACGACGCTACGCAAGAAACGACGTTCGCCACGACAAGAAAACTGCAACCAAGGTGGTCAGCGCCAAGGCGGGTGGTGGGGCAGGCAGGAAACTCGTACAAGCTCACGACTCTGGAAGGGTTTCCCATCAGCGGACTAGTGCACGCACGAAGGTTGAGGCTGTTTGTGCCACGAGACGGTACGGCGTTGGCAGAGATGCAGGAGGCAGTAGATGAAGAGGAAGAGGAGAGAGAGAGTGGGCAAGGAGTCGAGGGGTGGAGTGACGAGGATGGGCCGGAGGACGAGCACGAGGGGTAGCTGGCGAAGAGGCGACCCCGGAGGTTCGCACATGTTGAAGGGGCCGCATGTAACGGGGAAGCGTGGGGCAGGAGGCCAGAGGCGGAGGCGGCAGTGCCAGGGGGTGTCGGGGGTCCAGGTGCCAGGGGTGTAGGCAGTGTTGATAGCAGAGCGCGAGTAGGATTAGTCATCAGGATTGTACGAGACTTCTCATTCGGCATCGGGCATAGGCCGCATTAGCAGTTCTGGCGAGTCCATCGCCGACACTGGGACAGTGTGTGAAATGGATGATGGTGGGGCCAAAGGGTCATCAGGGGGATCAAGTGGCATGGATGATGGTGAGAGGGGTTCTGGAAGCGATATACGAGGTACAGGTAGTGTATGAGTAGTCGTTGAGGGTGATGGAGGACGAGATACAAGTGCCGAAGGTTCCAGAGATGACAAGGAGTCTAAGCTTGAGTGGGAACTGGGGGCATCAGAGGGAAGTGGCATAAACAAAGTTGCAGGGGATGGGTCTGTACTTGGGGTTGTAAGGGCAGAAGCAGTCGATCTAGTGACATGGGTAATATCTTGAGAGACAGAGGCCACGGGAGCCTTTCTAATGCGTGGTGGTGGAATAGCTGGTGAATGGGTGTGATCACGGTTGCAAGATGATGCAGGGGGGGCAGCCAATAATGTGGACTGCTTGGAGTCAGAGAAATGAGCTGGGCGAAGGTGAAAAGGCATGGTGGAAGACAGGATGCAGCTCTATTGATAGGCAGTGGGGACGATCTGAGACAGATTGCAGGTGTACAGAGCTTGATTCGTGGTGGGCTCCAAGTGTAAGGCAGTCTCTCGTTCTGGGAGTATTCATCGAACAGAGTGGGATGGAATCACTGCTGGTGATGAACTTTTGCGCTAACTGGCTGATTCACAGATGGGGAACTCTCTAGGACTCCCTGTCTCATATGCATACAGTCCTGCTATATACCTACGAAGGAGAAAGGGAAAATGAAACTGAAAGGCATCATAACAAGATGTAAGGCTTGAAAGGATACAAGGACGTGAATATGTGAAGGTGTGAGATGTGAAACCATATCTGTACAAAGGAGCATTCAAGCTCTGTCACCAAGCGGAGTCAACCCCTTACAACTGAGTCATCAGAGTCCAGCAAGGATTGGGTTTTGAATGGAGAGCATAGTTTGACTGACTATCTTTTGACTGCCCCAGGTGAGTTTGGTGTATTCTCTATGTGTACCTAAACTGATCAATACTTAGTTGAGGAAGAAGATCTGAAGGAGAAGCAAGAGGTGGAGATAACTGTTGACAAGGATGGAAATCCTGAAGTGCCATCTTGGTCTGGGCAGAAGCTGAAGGTCCAGCAGAATTTGGCAAGAGCAGTTTTCCAAGCAGCTTATGGTGGGTTCTTGGTTGGAATGTGGATGTCAGGTGGTTGGTTGAAGGCACAAACATAGCCAAGTTTACAGAGAGGCCAAAGGCCAAAGTTCCCTGGGGATTACTTATCAAGTCTCCTCTGGAGTATCTGGACAAAGAGTCCATTCCAGATGGATTTACTATGAAGGATCCTTCAAAATGGACAAAGGCAGACCTTTGGTTGCTTTGGACTCATTGGCATTCCCTAGAGGGTGGGGATAAGGTGATTGTGTCATTTATCAATTGCAGAAAGGAGGATGCACCATTGGCACTTCGGTCTGACAGGAAAGGGAAGGCCAGCTCTAAGAAGAAAGTGTATATGAGCCCTGGGGATGACAGTGAAGCAAGTGTGGGTCCCATGGGGATGGTTGGTGGCTCTGATTCCAAGCAGGAAACTGGTGGGGTTCCTAAGAGGGGGGAGGTAGCTCCTGGAAGGGCCAAGGATGATACCCCTCAAGAAACAAGTCCTGCTTGGCATGCCAGCAAGGACAGAGTCAAGTTTTTAAAGTCTCTTTCCATCATGCCTCAGTACCAAGAGCTGGTTGAGCTGGTGCTTGCCTTACCCAAGACAGTGAGTGACAAATACATATATGGGGGGACCCTACTAACAGATATGTATCACAGGCACCTGGAATGGGAACTAAGCTTGACATGCCTGTCTGGGCAACATGGGCTTGGAGTGCCCAGTATCTTCCTGTGGATATTCATATGGATGGGAGTTCCTTCTGGAAGGCACTTGGAAAGCTACAAAGTGCAAGGTTTGGTTGCTCCTTGAAGGGCCTTCAGGTGGTGCTTGGATTTGGGCTTCTGTTGAGGGAGTGTAAGTGGGCCCAGGAAGTGGAACCAGATGACCCTGAAGTAGCTGACCTTGATTTTTTGCTGAACTCGGAGCTTGGTGTTGAGAGGGGGGAAAATGTGATGGATGCAGTGGGGTTGGTGGTCTCCAGGTTGCAGCAAAATTCCAGCTGGATGGGTGAACAAGAGAGGGGGGAGGGGATTGGTGGGAAGGGGGGTTGTAGGGTGGGAGAGGAGATGAGTGAGAATGAGGGAGGGAGTGAGGAGGAGGAAACTCCTGTTCCCAGACCTATGAACAAAAGGAAAAGAGAAGGGAGTGTGAATTTGAAGCAGAAACAGAAGGTGACAAAAGGAGGTCATCATGAGGATGAAGTGCAGGGGAAAAGAGAGCAGAGAGAGAGGAAACTGACCAAGAGAGCATTGGGACTTGGTTTGTAGATACATCATGAAAACTGTGTTAGATCAGAAATGTATCTCATTTAAAGGTTGTCCAAAATGGGGGAATATTGGGATTGTTGGATCCCTCTTGATATTGGATCTTGTCTCAGCTTGGTAATAATATGGTGGGGATCCTTGTCCCCCTAGTGAAGTTGAAAATTCCCCAGCCAGGTTGGCCAACCCCACTTCCAGGGGTGTTGGCCAACACCATCTGTGGCATCACTAGTCTTTTCATTTGACATGGATGCCCCTCAGTGTGGGGCTGTGACCTGTATCCAATGGCTGATCCCAGCCCTGTTGACCCCACTTCCAGGGGGATGACCACACTTTCAGGGGGGGTGGGCCATCCCCCAGCCAGGTAGGCCAACCCCACTTCTGGGGGGGTGGGCCATCCTCCAGCCAGGTCAGCCGACCCCACTTCTGGGGGGGTGGGCCATCCCCCAGTCAGGTCGGCCGACCACACTTCTGGGGGGTGGGCCATCCTCCAGCAAGGTTGGCTGACCCCACTTCCAGGGGGGTGGGCCATCCCCCAGTCAGGTAGGCTGACCCCACTTTCAGGGGGGTGGGCCATCCTCCAGCCAGGTTGGCCAACCCCACTTCTGGGGGGGTGGGCCATCCCCAGTCAGGTAGGCTGACCCCACTTTCAGGTGGGTGGGCCATCCTCCAGCCAGGTCAGCTGACCCCACTTCTGGGGGGGTGGGCCATCCCCCAGTCAGGTAGGCCAACCCAACTTTCAGGTGGGTGGGCCATCCTCCAGCCAGGTTGGCTGACCCCACTTCTGGGGGGGTGGGCCATCCTCCAGCCAGGTCAGCCATCCCCCAGTCAGGTAGGCTGACCCCACTTTCAGGGGGGGTGGGCCATCCTCCAGCCAGGTCAGCTGACCCCACTTCTGGGGGGGTGGGCCATCCCCCAGTCAGGCAGGCTGACCCCACTTTCAGGGGGGGTGGGCCATCCTCCAGCCAGGTCAGCTGACCCCACTTCTGGGGGGGTGGGCCATCCCCCCACCAGGTAGGCTGACCACACTTTCAGGGGGTGGGCCACCCACCAGACAGGTTGGCCTACCCCACTTCCAGGGGGGTGGGCCTGCTGGCCAACCCTATGTCAGGGTCAGTTGGCCAGCACTGGCTAGTCCCACTCTTAGGCCAAAATGTACATGTCAGGTGTCCCAGTTTCAGGCCTGTGGTTGACTGAACTATGTGTAATATCTCAGAGCTATTTAGATATTCAGAATGTCAGTATTCTGCCTGGAACCTGATAGGGACCCTGATCTCTTCCCAGTGGTGTTTCCTCTCTTGTTCAGCCTTGAAGCAGTCAGTTCACTGTATTATACTGTAGATATGTAGTTGGAACATACTGACATCCATACACACCATCCATGATCCACCAATCCACATGGGAAGCACCTCACTGAGTCACACACCTGGGGGAGAAGATCATGATACACCACTCCATAGACTCATCCCTATGCCATGAATTTTTGATATGTTGTAGGTACATATCTACCCTTGAGGGGGATGTATTTTACAAGTGCCCATGTCAAATACCTCAAAAATGCGAACAGTTTTTTGGCCTCAGCCCTTAAATCCCTTTGCAGCCATGCAGAGTCTCTCAGACACTTGAAGGGTTGTCTAGATATACTTCAATACACTAGATATAATTAATATACCATGTTACAACACATTTACTGCACAAAATGGCTCAGGAAAATTTTTCCAGTGCAGGCAGGAGGAGATCATGGAATTGCACCTCAAGTACTGCATCCCAGGCCATGAACTTCTTATATGTTGTAACAACACATGTACCCATCATGAGGACACAATTTCCAGGTAGATACATCCAAAATATCAAAAAAGTGTTCGCATTTTGTGTTTTTACCCTATCACTCTTTCTAGCTATTCATGGGCTTCAGGGTGGTCAAAAAATCGCTCAATTATGGTCAATTATTGTTATAAAACTCATAGGGTATCATAGATAATGTCTATGTGGCAGGGATAGTGCCTGGTACTGAGGGAAGCCTGGGGACACACCTGGCATTCTGTGGGAATCTTGGATATCAGGCATATACCAAATGTGGTTATGTTTTGGGAGTAGTGGCAACACTATTTACATGCTTATGTAATTACCAAAAATGCGGAGCAGGGGAGTAAATTAAAAGTGGGGGATTGGGCAGCACACAGCCTAAGGGGGGATAGATCCCATCAGGGAAAGTGATGCATCACTTTGCACCATAGTGGTACAGTGAGGGAGTTAGTACTTCTTGCATCACAGGTACACTACAGTTATCATAAATGATGCATCAAGAGGACAGGGAATGGTGAGTCAACACCCTCATAATGCATACCTGTCAGGATAGGCCTGGAAGTATGGGTTATGAAAGGGTATGGGTACTCAAGGGACTCCATCATATGGCACTCAGAACATGCAAGATCTTTGTTATTAACATGAGGTTTAGTGTAGAGTAGTGGCCTCGATCGTGGAAGTTATCGATAAGATAATTGATTGTATTGTTCGCCCTGTCTACTCGGTGGAGAGGCCACAGTGAAAGAAAGACAGAAAAGCAGACGGAACTCGTCTCCTGCTCGATAGTAGTGATGATCCCTGCGGATGCAGCATCTAAGTCTAAAGCTATGTACGGACCCCGTGCACCTCGTACCCCTGGCACCGTGCCACCTCTGCTCTCCCAGCCACACTGACGCCCCTGTCTCCCTTCCATAGTCCCGCTCTGTCCGAGATCCACCCCTCTGGTGTCCCCGTTACATCTGCCCCCTACTCTTATGCGAAACTCCGGATTCGCACTCCAGCTCGTCCTCCTCGTCCTCTAACGCTTCCTCCCCATCCGACCGTTCTT